>ML439140.1:55599-125532 GCA_005239525.1 Nicotiana knightiana
CCCTATGTGACTTGGGAGCCAGCATTAATCTGATGCCACTGGCTATATGTAAAAGGCTGGGGATTGGTAGAGCCAGGCCTACTTCTATGTTGCTGCAACTCGCTGATAGGACGGTAAAGAGGCCGTCGGGTATTCTAGACGATGTGTTAGTGCAAGTGGGGAAATTTGTATTCCCTGCTGACTTTGTGATCCTAGACTGGCGAGTAGATGAGGAAATTCCCATAATCTTGGGAAGGCCATTTTTGGCCACAGGCAGAGCACTCATCGATTGTGAGACTGGTGAGCTTAAGATGAGGCTCAATGATGAAGAAATCACATTCAACGTGCAGAAGTCTATGAGGCGACCAAGTGAGTTCGCTAACTGCTCTCTTATTGATGCCGTGAACGTGATACTGGAAGAAGATGATGCAGCCTTAACTGTTGGGGATCCTTTGGCTGCATGTTTGATGAACTTAGATGATATGAACGGTGAGGAACTAGCAGAATGGGTATTAGCATTGGAAGGAAAAGGGACATGGTCGAGGGTTCTTGAAATTGAACCATTACACTTGGAAAAGAGAGAGAGCCCACCAGCCAAGCCCTCAGTTGAAGTACCACCCAAGTTAGAGCTGAAGCCTTTACCAGCGCACCTCAGGTATGCATTTCTTGGACCTAACTCTACATTACCGGTTATTATATCATCTGGGTTGTTAGATGTGCAGGAACAACAGCTATTACATGTACTTTCTGAATGCAAGACTGCCATTGGCTGGACGATGGCAGACATCAAAGGGATCAACCCAGCTTATTGCATGCATAAAATTCTCTTAGAAGAGGGGCACAAACCGTCTAGGGAACACCAAAGACGGTTAAACCCAAATATGAAGGAAGTGGTAAAGAAAGAAGTGATAAAGTGGTTAGATGCGGGAATCATTTTCCCTATCTCCGACAGCAGCTGGGTTAGCCCAGTACAGTGTGTACCAAAAAAATGGGGGTATGACAAAGAAACGATAAAAACGAGTTGATATCTACTAGAACTGTTACGGGTTGGAGAATATGCATGGGTTATAGGAAGCTAAACCTTGCCACCCGCAAAGACCATTTCCCACTTCCCTTCATTGATCAGATTCTCGACCGGTTAGCAGGGAAATCTCACTTCTGTTTCCTTGATGGGTATTCGGGGTACAACCACATTTCTATTGCCCCAGAGGATAGAAAAAAGACCTCTTTCACATGCCCATATGGGATATTTTCTTTCAGAAGAATGCCATTTGGCCTCTGCAATGCACCTGCAACATTTCAACGGTGCATGATGGCCATTTTCACAGACATGGTGGAGGATATTATGGAGGTCTTCATGGACGATTTCTCAGTGGTGGGAAATTCGTTTGATGAATGCCTAGCAAATTTGAACCGTGTCCTAAAAAGGTGTATCGAAATGAACCTAGTGCTGAATTGGGAGAAGTGCCACTTCATGGTACAAGAGGGAATCATCTTGGGACATTTGGTCTCGAGTAAAGGTATTCAAGTGGATAAAGCTAAGGTAGAAGTGATTGAAAAACTCCCTCCACCCACGTCAGTCAAAGCTATTCGTAGCTTCCTGGGACATGCCGGATTCTACCGCCGATTCATCAAGGATTTCTCCAAAATTGCCAACCCTCTCTGTAAGTTACTAGAAAAAGATAACCCATTTGTGTTTTCTGATGATTGCAGGGTAGCGTTTGAGAAGCTAAAGATGCAGCTAGTCATTGCACCGATTATAGTTGCCCCCGATTGGGAGCAACCATTTGAAATCATGTGTGACGCAAGTGACTATGTTGTAGGAGCCGTGTTGGGCCAGCAAAAAGAGAAGGTAATGCACCCAATTTACTATGCAAGTCGGACATTGAGTGGAGCTCAGCTGAATTACACGGTAACAGAAAAAGAAATGTTGGTTGTAGTATTTGCATTTGACAAATTCAGGTCCTACCTGATCGGGTCAAAAGTGATCATGTACACTGATCACGCAGCCATTAGGTACTTGGTTGAGAAAAGAGAATCTAAGCCACTCTTAATTCGTTGGGTGCTGCTTTTGCAAGAATTTAACTTGGAAATTCGTGACTGTAAGGGAACGGAGAACCAAGTCGCTGATCATTTATCACGCCTCGAAGGTGCTAAACAGGCACCTGAGGTTGAGGATATTCTGGAAACCTTTCCAAATGAGCAGCTGCTGGCCACAAATGTGAGAGAGGTGCCATGGTATGCAGACATTGCTAATTACCTGGCATGTGGCATTGACCCTTATGAGCTCTCCTCTGTACAAAAGAAAAGATTTTATCGTGANGTGCTATTTTACAGGCTTGTCACGCAGCTCCTTATGGAGGACATTTCGGAGGAGTCCGAACAGCAGCTAAAGTGTTGGAGGCCGGGTTTTATTGGCCCACTGTGTTCAGAGATGCCCATCAATGGGTGAAAGGCTGCAATGAATGCCAAAGGACGGGGAACATATCCCGTCGTCATGAAATGCCAATGAATCCAATACAAGAGGTAGAAGTGTTCGATGTTTAGGGGATAGATTTCATGGGTCCTTTTGTCAGCTCATACGGAAATAAGTATATACTTTTTGTTGTAGATTACATGTTGAAATGGGTAGAAGCGGCAGCATTCCCCACTAATGATGCAAAAGTGGTGGTGGGGTTCTTAAAGAAGAATATATTCACCCGCTTTGGGACACCAAGGGCCATTATAAGTGATGGAGGCACGCATTTCTGCAATCGTGTTTTCGAAAAGTTGCTGGCTAAATATGACGTACGTCACAAGGTAGCAACTCCATATCATCCCCAAACTAGCGGGCAGGTTGAAGTATCAAACCGGGAAATAAAGAGTGTGCTAACCAAAACTGTTAACGCCACAAGAACTGATTGGGCGAAGAAACTTGATGATTCCCTCTGGGCCTACAGAACCGTATTTAAAACACCAATCGGTATGTCTCCATACAAGTTGGTATTTGGTAAGGCCTGTCACCTGCCCGTCGAACTAGAACATCGAGCCTGGTGGGCATTGAAGCAGCTGAATCTGGATTTCGATACTGCTGGAGAAAATCGGATCACAGAATTACAAGAATTAGAAGAATTCAGAAGCCAGGCATTTGAAAGCACTAGGTTGTATAAGGAACGAATGAAGAGAATTCATGATAAAAATATAGTGGACCGGGATTTCAAACAAGGAGACAAGGTATTACTGTATAATTCAAGATTAAGAATGTTTCCGGGTAAGCTCAAGTCCCGATGGTCTGGCCCGTTTAAAGTGGTCAATGTATTTCCTTATGGTGCTGTGGAGATTACTGCTGAAAATGAGTCTAATACCTTCAAGGTCAATGGACAGAGATTAAAAAGATATGTTGGAATGACTGAAGCCAATATGTTGGCTATTGTGCACCTGGGTGAACCTAATACACCAGACAATCCTTAAATAGCTTTTATGTTGCGTCGTGCCGCGACGTTAAATCAGGCGCTTCATAGGAGGCAACCTATTGATTTGTTGTAATAGTCGTGCCATGACCTTAAATAAGGCGCTTGTTGGGAGGCAACCCAATGCGTAGTAAATCTTAGATTAGCTAGAAGTATTTAGTGTAATTATAAGTACTAACGAGCTTGCAGGTGAATTCGGTTGAATGGAGGAGTGTATTAGCATGACGAAAGGGGGAACATGGCTGGAGTTAAGAGCCAAACGCCTGGCTAACGCCAGGGTAAGGCTGGCATTATGGGCGTAACGCCTGGCTAACGCGAGGGTAAGGCTGGCGTTAAGGGTGTAACGCCTGGGTAACGCCAGGGGGAGGCTGGCGTTATGGCTGAAACGCCTGGCTAACGCCAGGGTGCCCTGGCTTTCTGATTAAAACGCATGACTAACGTCAGGTAAGTTCACTTTTCCTATTTTCTTCATCTCCCAACTCTCTCTCAAACAATTTTCACTCCCAAGCACACACCTAAACACTTATTGTCTCTCATACCCACATCAAATCACATAGCTTGACACCACACTCATCTTCACTTCGTCAAAACACAGCACCTTTAACACCCCATTATCACCTACCACACACACAAGATCTGCACAGGTTAAAAATCCATGGTACACTTCATCTGGCTAACAAACATCAATACGTGAGGTATGATTCTAACCCTATACTTTATTCACTCGAATTTGAGCTGGTGAAAAGTATATCATTGATTTCATGATGAATTTTTTATGGGTTTATGAAGTTCTTGAAATGTGTTGTAGGGAATTATGCACCGAAGTCCCGAAACCCTTTAGGAATGAGCTGAAATGGTGAAATTAAGTGGTATTATGGAACCCCAAAGTGATTTGGGAACATGAGGCAGTCCCTCAAGTCCATAAGAGCTCCCATGGAAATCGTGCCAGCCAAGTGTTCGATGTAATGCCTCAATGGAAATACATGTCCCATGTGGAGCCCGAGTCTCCGGGAAAAACACCACTAGCGCCTTACATCTTGAATTCCTTGAAATTTCAAATGAAAAGTGGCTCACAAGAAGCTAATAGGTAGCAATGTGTGTAAATGGTCATAAACTTGACGAGGTGAAGTCTTAGTAACCTTCACAAAGTGCGAAAATAGATAGTATATACTTTGTGACACTAATTCATTACTGATAAATTGTGCATGTAAAACAATGTTACCCAGAAGAGCCACCGGCAAGGGAAAGGCCACATCTTCAGCCCCGCCGAAAACCAAATCAAAACCCCCACCAGCTCAAAAGAAAAGAAAAGGAGGAGATGCTACTTCTAGCATGACTGGTGAGGAAGCAGTAGCTGTTGTTGCTGCTATGAGGCAGCGACCCGTTGTTCAAAGAGAATATGGTGTCAATATCATACCACCACACTCTAGGAAATGGTATGCTCGTTGCAAACCCAAGCATGTCCATCCGAAAGGAGCTATCAACGAGGGTCCTCTTAGAACTAAATTCCCAGCAATTTGGAGGAGCATCCATGAATTGGGTCTGGGATATGTGTTCAAACACCATGGCAACATCAACCTCAATTTAGTCCGGGAATTCTATGCAGGGTTTGACCCTAAGGACAAGGAAGAATTGGTGCCAATTCGTGGGCACTTGGTGGATTTTTCGGCCAAGGCCATATGTGATTTCTTAGGTGCACCAAATGTTCCGGTGGAGCCTCTAGAGCAATTTATCCGCCATCCTAACTATAGAGAAGTGAGGCATACACTTTGTGGGGTTGATTCCAAGGCTGCCTGGATTCGGGATAGATCCACTAATCGTCATAAAAGGTTTCCCAAGAAGAAGATGAAGGCTGAAACACAGGTATGGCTGAAACTGATTAATGCACGGATACTACCGTGCACCCATGACACCTTAATCAGCCGAGAGAGGATTTGTGTGCTCTACTTCTTAATGACTTGGCAGCAAGTGAATGTGGGCCACCTGATTCGCTACCAAATGGGGTTGGTGCGTGCCAACAATAGAATTGATCGAATCCCTTTCCCGAATTTCCTGACTCAGTTCATGCTAGATAGTAACGTAGTGGTTGAGCCCGATTTTGACCACATTATTGATCAACAACTCACTCGGGAAACTGAAATCACTGGCTGACTAAAAGAAGAGTCTTCACTGACCAATGCTGAGCGTTATGCCAGGGATGATAGCTTCATGGCCCATCTCTATGGGATGATGGATTTGCAGTTGCGCATAGGAGGTCGTCCGATGTCGGTTAATGAAAGGGAAGAGTTGGATCAGAGGTATCCGCTTAATGCTCATGCTCAGCAGATGATAGGAGAAGGTGAGGGGTACAGGCTCCCAGGTGAGGATGGTGCCTTTGGACTATGACGCCTTTGAATAATGATGTGCAGTTTCAAGAAATCCTCAGGCCATGGAATGGTGTCTCCTGGCTATAAGGGTGTTGCCTTCAGACTATGACGCATTTGGACAAAATGGTGATGTTTCAGCCTATAAGATGTAAGGATATGATGCTTGGCCATACGCGAGGATAAGACAAGACAAGGCTTAGTATTGTATGAGATGAGGGCAGTGCTTAGCCCTATGCGAATAAAGAGGATAGTGCCTAGCCTTATGAAGTGTAGTGGAGACAGTGTTTAGTCCTATGCGAAGAAAAGGTTGTGCTTAGCCTTATGAAATTACGGATGCAATGATTAGCCTCATGCAGGAAATAGAGACAATTCTTAGTCTCATGTAAGGAAAGGCAGTGCTTAGCCTTATGCAATTACAGAGGCCAAGCTTAGCCTCGTGCAAGAAATGGAGACAGTGCTTAGTCTTATGTAGAGGAAGGGAGAAAGGGATTAGTCTCATGCAGAGAAATAGGAGACAATGCTTAGTCTCATGCAAAGAAAAGGTAGTGCTTAGCCTTATGCAATTACGGAGGCAATGCTTAGCCTCATGCAAGAAATGGAGACACTGCTTAGTATCATGCAGAGGAAGGGAGACATGGCTTAGTCTCATGCAAAGAAGAGGCAGTTCTTAGCCTTATTCGATTATGGAGGCAATGCTTAGCTTCATGCAGGAAACAGAGACAATGCTTAGTCTCATGTAAGTAAAGGCAATGCTTAGCCTTATGCATTACGGAGGCAATGATTAGCCTCATGCAAGAAATGGAGACAGTTCTTACTCTCATGTAGAGGAAGGGAGACAAGGCTTAGTCTCATGCAAAGAAGAGGCAGTGCTTAGCCTTATGTGATTATAGAGGCAATACTTAGCTTTGTGCAAGAAATGGAGACAGTCTCATGCAGAGAAAGGCAGTGCTTATACTTATGCAAAAGAAGCGATGAGTGGTTGCAAAAGAATGAAGTATTTCTTAGCTGGATGTGTTTGCGTTTGGCAACTTGTCTTCATGAAGGTAGTAATTTGTTGTGTGTATGTATTCACGAATATTACTGTTGTGTTTTTCGTGCCTGCATTCAAAGAAAGATTGTGAGTTTTGCGGGGAGGGGGAGGTTGGTTTATGCTCTTGACTCCTTGAATTTCCTTCACTCTTGTCTCCAGGTCTTGCTTGAGTTACCCTGCGTAACATCTGGTTGTCATAGAAACAAAGTTTTCAAAAAAAAAGATTTATGCATTTGACAAATTATTTGCAAAAATATAGTTGTTTGAAATATATGATAGTGCGTGAGATAAATAATTTAGATGAACCGGCGATTGTGACGCATTTAGAGATATTTCAACCTTCTTGATTTAGAATTTTGAGGGTCCTCCTCAAAATTCTACCCCAGTTTAAGTACATACTTCTGACAACACGTTCTTTGGTTGTTCCATACATGACGAAGTCGGCTGAACTTGCGATCTTTCCCCAGTTTCTGATCATGGGCAAATGAAGATTTATTAAGATGTGACCAAACCCACATGGCTGCCTGTGTATTCCCTCTTAAACGGGAATCAGATCAAGGATAGTTCAGTTACATCAAATGGAAAAATGCAAACAATCTTAAACATAATATCTCTTGACTGTGTCTGAATTGATAGGTTTTGGCCAAATCTCTGCGCCCATTTCTGCAAGTATAAGTGCTCCTCCTGTTAGTACCCGATGAACCATGTAGGGACCTTGCCAATTGGGTGAGAACTTCCCCTTGACTTTATCTTGGTGTGGGAAGATTCTCTTTAGCACCAATTGCCCTGGTGTGAATTGCCTTGGTCTGACCTTTTTGTTGAAAGCTCTTGCCATTTTGTTCTGGTAGAGTTGACCGTGATATACCGCATTCATTCTCTTTCCATCAATGAGATCTAGTTGTTCATAGCGGCTCTGTACCCATTCTGCATCGCTGAGCTCAGCTTCTTGTATAATTCTTAAAGAAGGGATTTCTACTTCGGCATGAATAACCACTTCAGTTTCAGTACCATAAACCAATAGGTAGGGAGTTGCCCTAGTTGATGTGTGAACTGTGGTACAATATCCGAACAGAGCAAATGGAAACTTCTTGTGACATTGTTTGTAATTATATATCATTTTCCTCAATATCTTCTTGATGTTCTTATTGGCGACTTCTATGGCTCCGTTCATTTGCGGCATGTATGCTATGGAGTTCTTATGCTTGATCTTGAATGTTTCACACATGGCCTTCATCAGATCACTGTTGAGATTTGCGGAATTATCAGTGATGATTGACTCCGGTACTCCGAACCGGCAAACAATGCGGTCCCAAACAAAATCTGCTACAACCTTATTAGTTACAACTTTATAAGACGTGGCTTAAACCCACTTTGCGAAGTAGTCTATGGCAACTGGAATGAATCTATGCCCACTTGAAGCATCGGGTTCGATCGGGCCGATGACATCCATACCCCAACCCGAGAAAGGCCAGGGAGAACTTGTTGCATTGAGTTTATTGGGTGGTATTCGTATCATGTCAACATGTATCTGGTATTGATGGAACTTCTGAACATACCTGATGCAGTTTGTTTCTGTAGTCATCCAGAAATACCCTACTCTTAATATCTTCTTGGCTAAGATGAAACCATTCATGTGCGGTCTGCAGGCTCCGGCATGTATTTCCTCGAGCAATCTGGATGCCTCCTTGGCATCGACACGCCATAATAATCCCAGGTCTAGAGTCCTTCTATACAGAATTCCTCTTTGAAAGAAATGGTTGGCTAACCTTCAAAGTGTGCGTTTCTGAGTGTGGGTAGCGTGCTCTGGATATTTTCCTTTTGCCAAGTATTCCTTGATGTCGTGGAACCACAGATTTTCGTCAATCTCTTCTTCAACATGGGCACAATAAGCTAGCTGCTTATGAATTCCTATTGGGATAGGATCGATGAAATTCATGTATGGGTGTTGTATCATGGAATATAAAGTGGCCAGTGCATCTGCGAACTCATTCTGAATCTTCGGAACATGTTTGAATTGTATCTTTCTGAACCTCTTGATCAGCTCTTGTACACAGTGCAAATATGGCAATATTTTGGTGTTCTTTGTTGCCCATTCCCCTAGAACCTGGTGCACCAAAAGATCTAAATCTTTTATTACCAGCAGCCTGAACATTCATGTCAATGCCAACTGAGTCCCAAGATGCAGGCCTCATACTCCGCCATATTGTTGGTGCATGGAAACCTGAGTTTTTGCGGATACCGCCGATACCCACTCCTTTTAAGTTTGCTACCCCGTCGAAGAACATTATCTAACCATCATATGCCTCAGTGATTTCTTCTCCTAAAAAAAACACCTCATCATCGGGAAAATACGTTTTCAATGGTTCATATTCTCCGTCTATGGGATTTTCCGCCAGATGATCCGCTAATGCTTGCCCATTGACCGTCTTCTGGGTTACATAGACGATGTCGAACACACTCAGCAATATTTTCCACTTTGCAAACTTACACGTAGGCATGGTTTTCTGAAAGATGTATCTCAGCGGATCCATCCTTGATATGAGATATGTAGTGTATGCACAGAAATAATGTCTCAACTTCTGAGCTATCCATGTCAAACCACAGCAAGTACATTCCAGAAAAGAGTACCGGGCTTCGTAAGGTGTGAATTTCTTGCTCAGATAATGTATCGCCTACTCCTTTCTTCCAGTTTCATCATGTTGTTCCAAACTCAACCGAAAGCCCCATCTAATACAGATAAATAAAGCTACAAAGATCTTCCTGGTCCTGGTGGGACCAGAACGAGTGGTTTAGATAAATACTCCTTGATTTTGTCGAAGTCTTTCTGCATTCTTCAATCCAACTTGTTGCAGCATCTTTTCTCAACATCCTAAAGATTGGCTCAAATATCACGATTGATTGTGCTATGAAGCGGATGATGTAATTGAGACGCCCTAAAAAGCTCATCACATCTTTCTTATTCTTCGGAGGTGGAAAGTCTTGGATTGCTTTGACTTTTGACGGGTCTAATTCAATCTCTATGCGACTGATGATGAATCCTAACAATTTTTCGGTAGGGACTTCGAAGGCACACTTTGTAGGATTCAGTTTCAGATTGTACCTTCGAAGACGATCGAAGAATTTCTTCAGGTATGCTATGTGATCCCTACTCCTTTTAGATTTGATGATAACTTCATCCACGTACACATCTATTTCCTTGTGTATCATGTCGTGAAAAATTGTTTTCATGGATCTCATGTAGGTGTCTCCAGCGTTCTTCTGACCAAACAGTATCACTTTGAAACAGTATATTCCCCACGACGTGATGAAAGTTGCCTTTTCAGCATTCTCTTCATCCATCCAGATCTGATGGTATCCTGCGAAGCAATCCACAAAGGATTGCAATTCATGCTTGGAACATTTGTCAATTAATATGTGTATATTGGGCAACGGGAAATCATCTTTGGGACTCGCTTTGTTTAGATCTCAGTAATCAATACATACTCTGACTTTCCCATCTTTCTTAGAAACTGGCACAATGTTGGACAACCAAGTCGGGTATTCGACCACTCTAAGAACCTTGGCTTTGATTTGCTTGGTGACCTCCTCTTTTATCTTCAAACTCATATCCGTCTTGAACTTTCTGAGCTTCTGTTTTACCGATGGACATCTAGGATTAGTGGGTAGCTTGTAAGCTACTATGGATGTGCTCAAACCAGTCATATCATCGTAGGACCATGCAAAGATATCTTCATATTCTTTTAGGAATCTGACGTACTCTTCCTTCTCTAACGGTGATAGGTGAATGCTTATGCGTGTTTCCATTACCGTTTCAGAATCCCTAAGTTAACTGCCTCTGTTTCGTCCAAATTAGACTTTGGTTTGTTTTCAAAATTTTGCACTTCCCTGACGATTTCCTCAGGTATTATAGCATCTTCCAGATCATCTGAATCACTATCCCTAGGTTGCGTTTTCTCATTACATGTCATAGTCGTAGGTTCATTGGGTAGGTAATAATAATGCTCTAAAGAAAAATGTAGATAATAAGTGCGGCTCGATGACTCTTGCAATTATTTCAAAATAAAATATTGAAAATGTCTCAAATGCTCAAAACTATTTTTAAAACAATTGATGTTATTTTTCCAAGCTACCTAGGAACTCGACGAGCCCGGATGGTGCAGCAGTCCAGTTCTTGAGAACAACTCCTTTCTATGCGGTCTGAATGGTAAGGTCTTCCTCCTCCTCCTCCTCCTCATAATTATTGCATTGCAATCCATATCTTCTTTATCTAGAAACAACTTCCTCATAGCTAAGACTTCATCTTCCTCAGATCCCCACATCATGTCCGCTTGATGGAATGTCTGGTTCAAAGGTGGTACCAGTTGTTCCAGTGGATAATAAGGATCACGCCATGGTGGCGACCAATCCTGGTATTCTTGCCAAGTATATTTATATCCGAGCCCAAAAGTTATCCATGACGATGCAGTTGTACGAGTTTGTTGATCCCTTGAAGTTTTTTGCGGAGACCTTTGCTAGGTTCATACCCTTTCCATAGTAATATGCTTTCTATATTGTTGCTCCACCATCAATCCTTTTCGATTGCGTTGACTCGCTTAATGTGATGGTACGTATCTCCGCCCCAACTTCTTCCTGTTTTCGATGACTCGAACGGTCTGATTGGTGTAGATGGGATTACTTCCATCTCCATGGATAATCACCTCCTTATGATTCTATTCAAACTTCACATCCTGATGCAGAGTAAAAGCCACTGCGCCGACGGCACGTATACGGGTTCATCCCAGCAATAGGTTGTAGGTAGCAGATATATCCAGCACTTGGAACTCGACATCAAATCAGGTCGGGCGCATTTGTAGGCTGAGGTTTATTTCTCCGATGGTGGATATTTGGGATCCATCAAACGCCTTCACATCCATGATTCGCATCCAGACCATTACCTAATCTCTTTAGAGTAGTTAGTAGGCATATAATGAGACTAGAACGCCCATCTATCAGGACTTTGGCGATGAACTTATCCTCAAATGGCACTGTGATGTGTAGTGCCCTGTTGTGACATAGTCCTTCTGGTGGTAACTCATCTTCATGAAAGGTGATTTTGTGGCTCTCCAGTACCTGCCGACCATATTAGCCATCTCCCCACTAGTGATGTTGATGGATACATAAGCTTCATTCAGCACTTTCATCAAGGCATTTACATATGTGTCGGAGTTCTACAGCAGTGACAAGATGGATATCTGAGCAGGAGTTTTGTTCAAATGGTTGAAAATAGAATATTCTCTTGCTTGTACTTTTCTCCAGAGGTCATCAGTGCCAGTCGCGACAACAGGCAGCTTAGATGCAGCTTCCTTGCTTGTGCCTCCCAAGTTTTTAGGTGTATAAACTCTGCTAGTTCTAGTCATGCCTTGCGCTGCACCTGTCTCTTCCATTTTTGCTTTTCCCTTTCTCCTTGCTTCCGCAACATAATCCCATGGGATGGCATCAGACTTGTAAAATGGTGTGGGAGCTACAATCATAGTAAAGGGTGTAGTTACCTCCACTCAAATGGTGCTTGGGTTTGTACCAAAACTTGTGTGAGGGTGACCGGAGACGTTTTAGGATCATCTCCCTCTCGAATGAGTCCTATTGACCCCTCCGGATCCCATTCCTTGTCAATATCTATCGCATTCACTCCCTCACCTCTTTGATCTGGGAGAGGATTGTTACGCCCATTCAGTGCAACTTTCATTGCCTGTATGACCTCATTGTCGATCAGTGTCTCAATCATGTCTTTCAGTGTGTGACACTCATCAATTGTATGACCTTTCATGCCTGGATGATAGGCATATGTCTTGTTGGGGTTAATCTACTAGGAAGAATTCTCCATAACAATGATAGGAATGGGAGTAACATAACCAGCAACCTTCAGTGTCTCATGTAGTTGGTCTATGGGCTCAGCAATTCGGGTGTATTGTCTAGGTGGTCTGTGGTCAAAGTTTGGTCGTGGTTTTTGGTAGTTTTGGTGAGCGGGTGGAGGTGAATGGTAATATGCGGGTTGAGTATTATAGGCGTAGCAGGTTATTGGTATCTGGGGGGTGAAGGTTGGTATATGGGTGGAGGTGTTTGGTAGGTGAGAGGAGAGTTAGGACCCTGGGCTACCATTACGCCACCTACTTCTTTCTTCTTTGAAATACCTCCCGATTGCAAGGCTTTATTTGTGGCCTGCAGTGCCTCGAAATTTGTCACCATCCCACTCTTAATCCCTTCTTCTATTCTTTTTCCTAGCTTGATGATGTCCGAGAATTTGTGATTTTCAATAACCATCAACCTTTCATATTACTGGGGATCTTGTGATCTAACGAAGAACTTGTTCATTTGTTCTTCTTCGAGTGTTGGCCTAACTTTCGCAGCTTCAGATCTCCACCAAGTAGCATACTCACGGAAGGTTTTTTTTGGTTTTTTCTTGAGGTTTTGAATGTAGAAACGTCTAGTGCATTTTCTGTTTTGACCTGAATCTCCATGAAGTCTGACGCCATTCTTACCCAACTAACCCACTTCTTTGGGTTATGGCTGATATACTAAGACAACGCATCTCCTGTGAGCTTCGCATGAACAGTTTCATGCGGTTGTTCATTTTTTCCCACTCCTACAAGTTTGTCACAATATGTCCTCACATGCACTTTTGGATCACCAGTTCCATCGAACATTTCGAAGTTGGGAGGTTTCTAACCCCCGGCAATACTACATCTAGCTGAATGCACAAGTCTTCATAGTTAAAACCTTCAATGTCTTTACCTTCGACACTCTGAACTCTGCCAGTGAGCTTCTTGAGTTCCTCCGCCATGTTCTTAATGAGCAAGTCTTTCTCGGTCGATTCAGGTATATATAGGGTTTGTTGAGGGGTCTGGGGTAAGGTTTCCACATATATTGGACTGCTTTGATGGACTTCGGGAACATAAGGGTGGTCATTTGTTGAGTTTTGGGGATCAGGAGTAGGTTGTGGTACGTTCTGGGGAGTGTGATAAGTGGTGGTATATGGGTATTGAGTTGGATGATGATGGTGTTGTTGATGAGTTGTCACTGGGCGATTTTAAGGTATTGAAGAGGTGTGGGATATTGGTGTGGTGCAGGAGGGTTTGGTGGCGGGTTTTGGTTTTGTGTGTTTTGTGGTGGTGTTTGGTTCTGGGTAGTTGGATTTTGTTTGTTAATATCAAGAACATTGAGGGTGAGAGAAAGGTTTTCCAAGTACCGGACCTGCACAAGTTCTCCTTGTAGTTCTAGGGTTTTCTGTTCCAGACGTAAGACCAGTTCATTCTATGCCGGAGTACTTCGGCTATCTGACGTTTCGACATTTCTGCCATGGTAGTGTTATCCTTTCTGATTCCACTCAAATCATCCATTTTCCCTGTTCCTTTGTTTTTTCTTTTAGGATCTCTTGGTAGAGGAGGAGGTGGAGGACCTCTGGATCTAGTGTGATATGTTGACGATGCCAGTATGCACAAACCAACCTTGGGGAATGGGAATAATCAAAAGAAATAAAAATAAAAGGTAACCAAGTTTGGGGACCTCGTTGTGCCCGAGGTAGGCCTACGTGACACATAGACTTGGAGAAAATCAATTCCAATAATTGCGCCATTCCATTAATGCGAATTTGAGTCAAACCCTTACTAAATCAACAACAATAATAAAGTGAATAATGGAATTTAGCCTTATTACAATCGAAATCTAAAACTAAGCTAGAAAATTGTGATGACCCAAAAGGTCATCCCTTGTTTTATAAGTCAAAACTATGTTCTGAGGCCTTAAAAACCTCCTTTTATCTTACCTTATTTTGCGTGCACAGCCCGCGCGTATTTCCGGGAAGCTTCTATGTGAAAAACTGAGAAAAATGCTAAATAGGCCTTAATATTAAATTTAAGTTTACTTTTGTCAACATTTTGGGTAAACGGACCTGAACCCGTGATTCGACTGTCTTGGAGGGGCCGTAGGAAAATATGCGACTTGGGCATATGCCCGGAATCGAATTTCGAGGTCCCAAGCCCGATAAATGAATTTTTGAAAGAAATTATTTTACTGAAAATATAAGAGTTTTTGGAAATTTGATTATATTTGAAATTTATGGTATCGGGTCTGTATTTAGGTTCCGGAGCCCGGTACAGGTTCAATATAATATTTGAGTTGTGTCTGTAAGATTTGGTAAGAGACGGAGGTCGTTTGACGTGATTCAGACCCGTATTTGTAAAATTTGAAACTTTGAAAGTTTTGAGATTTTTCTTTGATTTCTATGCTAAATTCGTTGTTTAAGATGTTATTTTGGCAATTTGATCGCACGAGTAAGTCCGTAGGATGTTTTTGAGGTTGTGTACATGTTTGGTTTGGAGCCCGATGGCTCGGGTGAGTATCGGATAGGCGTCGGAGTGTTGTTGGACTTAGAAAATCTGGTGTAATTGCTGGTTTCTGGTGTCTGGTAAAATACATTGTGCGAACACATTGACCAAGTGGGGAAGGGCCTCGGATTTACTCTATGCGAACGCATAGCCTGGCAAGGGCTGGCCTATGCGAATGCGGGTGAAATAGTGTGAACGCATTGCCTTAGGGGGGAGCTGGGGGCTAGGTAGTCTTAACCATGTGCGAACGCGGCTCATAGCTTCGAACGCATAGGCCAGTGAAGTCAAGTCTATGCTAACGCATTTCCCTCGTCGCGAACGCATAGGATATATTTTGCCCAGTCTTTTAAAAACAGTACCAAACACGGGAATAAACCCCATTTTCATGTTTTCTTCCATAGAATCCGACCTTGGGCGATTTTTGAAGAGGGATTTCACCACAAAACCATAGGCACGTGTTCTTAGACTCGTTTTCTTCAATTTCCATTAACACCCATTAGATTTCTAGGCCTAAATCTTGTTCTTCAAGGATAGAAATTAGGGATTTTTGGAGAATTAGAGATTTTACAAATTTGGGAATTTAGACCTCGATTTGGAGTCGGATTCCGAAACAAATTACATATTCGGGCTCGTGGGTGAATGGGTGATCGGGTTTTGGTCCGAACATCGTGTTTTGACCAAGCAGACCCGGGGTCGATTTTTGACTTTTTGGGAAGAATGATGTAAAACCTATAATTAAGTGTTGGGAAGGAATTGTTTGGCATTTATTGATGTTATTGAGTTTAATATGTCTAGATACAAGTGAATTGGAGTCAAATTCAAAAGGCAAAGCGGTAATCGAGGCTTGAGTTTGGTCGTGGAATTTGAGGTAAGTGTTTGGCTTAACCTTAGCTTGAGGGAATAGGTGGTGTGTCCTATTTTCTATGTGTAAATATCATGTTCAACGTATATGTGAGGTGACGAGTACCTATACGTTGGTGTCAAGTACGCCCGTGAGTCGAATATTGTGATTTATGTGATTTATGTGATTTTTCATAAGTAATATTTGAGTTTCACCTTATAGTTATCCATGTTGATGGAAATTCCTTGATATTGAGTATTTTTGAGTATTAGTTTTCAGTTGAAGATTTTTATGTGAAGTTATGTACTAAGTGAGATTGGATATAGTTGTTTACCCTTGTCGGTATGGTATTAATTCCACTATTGACTCCCTTGTCGGGAGGTTTTGAGTTATTTTTGTTTACCCCTTCATTGTTGGATTGCTATCATTTGATGTGTTTGGGTGAGGAAGAGTGTAAAAGCACGAAGGGTGATGTCGTGCGAGATATTTTGAGTGAATGTTAATGCACGAAGGGTGATGTCGTGCCGATATTGTGATTGTAAAAGTACGAAGGGTGATGTCGTACCATGATATGAGAGATAATGTACGAAGGATAATGTTGTGCCATGATATTGTGAGGTAAAAGCACGAAGGCTGATGTCGTGCCGAATATATTGATTCTGATGGTGACCACGAGCATAAAAGCATGAAGGGTGGTGTCGCGCACTTGTTTTCATATCACTATTTTGTTGCTTAGATTGATATCCAAATTATGCCTTACCTCGTTACTTTCATTATTTGATATTTCCTCCCCTCAGCATGTTCCCATTTTCCCTTATGCTTAACTGTTTATTTCTCGTTGTATTATATTTCTCCGTATTTTATTAAACTACACAGGTTGACTTTGGTTGTCATGTCCTAGCCTCGTCACTACTTCACCGAGGTTAGGTTCGGCACTTACTCAGTACATGGGGACGGTTGTACTGATGCTACACTCTGCACTTTTGTGCAGATCCAGGTGTAGGACCCTACGGACCATAGATCGAGGTTGTTGCCTTCAGTCCAGTGGAGACCCCGAGGTAGTCCTGCAGCCGTCTGCAGGCCTTGGCGTCCCTTCCTACTTCTTTTATATTCTGTTCTAGTTATTTCAGAAACAGATGTACTTATTTCATTCAGACCTTTATATGTATTATTCGTAGATACTCCGTGAGCTTGTGACTCCAAAATTTTGGGATTGGTTTTTGTGAAATTTCGTAAAGTCATACATTGAGTTTACATACGTTGCTCCATTTTTGTACTTTTATCCATGTTAGTGTTGTCTTTTCATATGTTATTTGGTAATAATAAAGGAATAAGATAAATTGAATATTTACGATGGCTTTCCTAGTGGATTCAATGTTAGGCGCCATCACGGTCCCGACAGTGGGGAAATTCGGGTCGTGACAAGTTGGTATCGGAGCACTAGGTTGCCTAGGTCTCACAAATTCACGGACAAGCTTGGTAGAGTCTGAGGGATCGGTATGGAGACGTATGTGCTTATCCCCTAGAGGATGCAGAGTTTAGGAATAACTTCACATCTATTTTTCTCTTTCGTGCGATTTGAATTCTAAATGCTAACTGAATTTCTATTCTATTCTCTCACAGATGGTGAGAACACGTGCTTCTTCATCCACTGATCAGCAGCCCGAGTCTCCAGTTGCAGCTCCTACGAGGGGCCGAGGATGGGGCCGAGGCCGTGCTAAAAGCCGAGGTAGGGGCAGAGCTCAGCCCAAAGCAGCAACCTCAGTGGCGGAACCTCAGGTAGAGTTTTCTGATGAGGTTCTTGCCTAGACAATCCCGGTTGGGCCAGCTCAGGTTCCCGAGGGGTTCATTGCCACCCAGTACTCCAGGATGCTTTGGTTCGTCTAGTAGGCCTCATGGAGAGTGTCGCTCAGGCAGGTTTGCTTCCTACAGCACCAGCCATCTTTCAGCTGGGGGAGGGGCCCAGACTCCCGCTAATCGCACTCCGGAGAAGTTGGCTCCTCAGTTTCACACTCCAGTAGCTCAGCCAGCTGGGGTAGTTCAGCCGGGTATTATGGCTCAGACTTGTGATGGAGCAGCTATGTCTGCTGATGCTTTGTGGAGGTTGGACAGGTTCACCAAGATCTTCACTATTACTTATAGCGGTGCATCTTCAGAGGATCCCCATGACTATTTGGATAGCTACCATGAGGTTCTACGGAACATGGGGATAGTGGAGACCAATGGGGTCAACTTTGCTACCTTTCATTTGTCAGGTCCCACCAAGACTTGGTGGAGAGATTATTGTTTGGCCAGACTAGTTGGATCACCGGCCTTGACTTGGGCCCAGTTCACTCAGCTATTTCTGAAGAAGTTTCTTCTTATCACTCAAAGAGAGGTCTACGGAGGCAGTTTGAGCGTCTCCAGCAGGGCTTTATGCCCGTCACTCAGTACGAGACCAGATTTGTTACCTTGGCCCGACAGGATATTATGATACTTCCCACCGAGCGAGAGAGGGTAATAAGATTTACTGAGGGGCTAGTACAGCGATCAGGTTGCAGATGGCCAAGGAGACAGGGAGTGAGATTTCTTTCCAGGATGTAGCCAATGTAGCCAGACGAGTTGAGATGGCTCTGTTGCAGGGGTGGTCAGGGATTTGACAAGAGATCCCCATCATTTTGGCAGGTTTAGTGGCGCCCCGTCTGGAGGTAGGGATTTTCTTGGTAGGGGCCATCCTCCTAGGTTGTTTCATTCAGCACTTCAGGTTTCTCGCTGTGCTCTAGGTGGTGGTGGTTCTCATATGCAGTATTCTGATCAGTGCACCATCAGCTCCTATCAGTGCACCGCTGATTTAAGGTTTCCACGGTGGTTACTCAGGTCGTCAAGGTCAGTTTTAGGGTCAGCATCCTTAGCAGCCGAGGGCTTGTTATACTTGTGGTGATCAGAGGCAAATTGCTAGATTTTGCTCTCGAGGCTCGAGCAGTTCTCCGCACCAGGGTTCTCGTGCCATGGTTCCAGTACCAGGTGTTCCACCGCCCGCTCCGCCAGCTAGAGGTGGAGGTCAGGCCGTTAGAGATGGAGGCCAGGCAGCTAGAGGTAGAGGTCAACCAGTAGGAGGTCGTCCCAGGGATGTAGTTTAGACTGGTGGGACCCAGCCCCGATGTTATGCTATTCCAGCCAGACCTAAGGTTGAGGCCTCTAATGCAGTTATCACTGGTATGGTTTCAGTTTACAGCAGGGATGCTTCTGTTTTATTTGATCCAGGGTCCACATATTCCTATGTGTCATCTTATTTTGCTCCTTATTTGGTTATGCCTTTTGATTCTCTAAGTTCTCCTATATATATGTCTACACCGGTGGGCGATTCTATTGTAGTAGATCGTGTGTACCGTTCATATGTAGTGGTTATTGGTGGTCTTGAGACCAGTGTAGACCTTCTGCTCCCGGATATGGTAGATTTTGATATTATTTTGGGGATGGATTGGCTGTCACCTTATCATGCCATACTAGACTGTCATGCCAAAACCGTGACATTAGCATTATCGAGGTTACCTCGACTGGAGTGGAGGGGACTCCTGGTCATTCTTCCAGCAGGGTTATCTCATATATGAAGCCTCGGCGCATGGTTGAGAAGGGGTGTATGGCCTATTTGGCTCATGTTCATGATTATAGTGCCGAGTTTCCTTCTATGGAGTTTATGCCCATAGTCCGTAAGTTTCCAGAGATGTTTCCTGCAGACCTGTCGGGTATGCCACCCGACAGGGATATTGAATTTTGCATTGATTTGGCTCGGGGCACTCAGCCCATTTCTATTCCGCCATATCGTATGGCCCCGCCAGAGTTGAAGGAGTTGAAAGAACAGTTGCAGGATTTGCTCGATAAAGGCTTCATTAAGCCTAGTGTTTCGCCTTGGGGTGCGCCAGTGTTGTTTGTTAAGAAGAAAGATGGGTCGATGAGGATGTGTATAGATTATCGGCAATTGAACAAGGTTACCATCAAGAACAAGTATCCTTTGGCGCGAATTGATGATTTGTTTGATCAGCTTCAGGGTGCAAGGGTATTTTCGAAGATAGATTTGAGATCTGGCTACCATTAGTTGAGGATTAGGGCATCCGATGTCCCTAAGATAGCTTTTCGCTACGGGTATTATGATGGCTTAGTGATGTCATTCGGGTTGACAAATGCCCCAGCAGCTTTTATGGATTTGATGAACCGAGTGTTCAGGCCTTATTTGGATTCCTTCGTTATTGTCTTCATTGATGATATTCTGATTTATTCCCGCAGCCGGGAGGAGTACAAGCAACACATTCGAGTATTTTTTCATACCTTTAAGTACGGTCAGTTGTATGCTAAGTTATCTAAGTGTAAGTTCTGGTTGAGCTCAATTGCATTCCTGGGTCACGTTGTATCAGCAGAGGATATCCAGGTGGATCCCAAAAATATTTCAGCAGTCAAGGATTGGTCTAAACACACGTCAGCTACAGAGATTCAGAGTTTCTTGGCCTTAGCAGGTTACTATCGTCGGTTTGTGGAAGGATTTTCATCTATTGCAGCCCCGATGACCAGGTTGACTCAGAAGGCTGCCCAGTTTAGGTGGTCAGATGAGTGTGAAGCGAGCTTTCAGAAGTTCAAGGCAGCCTTGACCACGGCACCGGTGTTGGTTTTGCCCACAGGTTCAGGTCCATATACTATGCATCTCAGGTTGGACTTGGTGCAGTGTTGATGCAGGATGGCAAGGTTATTGCATATGCTTCGTGTCAGTTGAATATCCATGAGAAGAATTATCCATTTCATGATTTGGAGTTAGCATCCATTGTCCATGCACTGAAGATTTGGAGGCATTATTTATATGGCGTGTCTTGTGAGGTGTTCAGAGATCACAAGAGTTTGCAATACTTGTTCAAGCAGAAAGAGTTGAATTTGAGGCAAATGAGATAGTTGGAGCTGTTGAAAGACTAAGATATCACCATCTTATATCATCCGGGGAAGGCCAATGTGGTGGTCGATGCTTTGAGTAGGACGTCAGCTAGCATGGGTAGTCTTGCTTATATTCCGGTCGGAGAGAGACCGCTTGCTTTGGATATTCAGGCTTTAGCCAATTGGTTCATGAGAATGGATGTTTCTAAGCCCGACCATGTTCTAGCTTATACGGTTTCTCGTTCTTCATTATTTGATCGTATTCGAGACCGGCAGTATGATGATCCTCATTTGTGTGTCCTGAGGGATACGGTCCGGCACGGGGATGCCAAGCAGGTTACAGTTTGTGATGATAGAGTTTTACGGATGCAGGGTCGTATTTGTGTACCCAATATGGATGGACTTTGTGAGTTGATATTAGAGGAGGCCCATAGTTCCCGGTACTCTATCCATCCGGGCGCCGCGAAGATGTACCAGGATTTGCGGCATCATTATTGGTGAAGGAGGATGAAGAAGGATATTGTGGCTTATGTAGCTTGGTGCTTGAATTGTCAGCAGGCAAAGTATGAGCATGAGAGACCTGGCGGATTGATGCAGCAGATTGAGATTCCTGAGTGAAAGTGGGAGCGTATCACCATGGATTTCGTTGTTGGACTCCCACGGACTCAGAGGAAGTTCGATGCAATATGGGTCCTTTTGTGGATAGGCTGACCAGGTCAGCGAATTTCATTCCTGTGGCAGTTTCCTACTCTTCGGAGAGGTTGACAGAGATCTACATTAGGGAGATTGTTCGTATTCATGGTGTGCCCGTATCTATTATTTTCGACCGAGGTACGCAATTTACCTCACATTTCTGGAGGGCAGTTCAGCATGAGTTGGGCACGAGGGTTGAGTTGAGCACAACATTTCATCCTCAGACGGACGGACAGTCCGAGCGTATTATTCAGATTTTGGAGGATATACTACGAGCCTGTGTCATTGACTTTGGAGGCTCTTGGGATCAGTTCTTGCCATTAGCTGAGTTTGCCTACAACAACAGCTATCAGTCGAGCATTCAGATAGCTCCTTGTGAGGCATTATATGGTAGGCAGTGTCGGTCACCAGTTGGGTGGTTTGAGTTGGAAGAGGCTCGGTTGTTGGGTACGGAGTTAGTGCAGGATGCCTTGGATAAGGTTAAGATCATTCAGGATAGACTTTGTACATCTCAGTCCAGGCAGAAGAGTTATGCCGATCGAGAGTTTGTATTTTGGCATTCATGGTTGGGGAGCGGGTATTGCTTCGGGTATCGCCCATGAAGGGCGTGATGAGATTTGGGAAAAAGGGAAAGCTCAGCCCTAGATTCATTGGTCCATTTGAGATTCTTGATAGAGTGGGAGAGGTGGCCTACAGACTTGCGTTGCCACCGAATTTATCAGCTGTGCATCCAGTGTTTCATGTGTCTATGCTTTGGAAGTACCACGGAGATCCAGCCCATGTGTTAGATTTCAGCAGTGTACAGTTGGACAAGGGTTTGACCTATGAGGAGGATCCGGTAGCCATATTAGACATGCAGGTTCGTCAGTTGAGATCGAAGAGTTATCCTTCAGTTCGTGTCCAGTGGAGAGCTCAGCCTGCCGAGGCAGCTACTTGGGAGTCCGAGTCCGATATGCGTAGCCGTTATCCCCATCTTTTCCCTGATTCAGGTACTTTTCTATGTCCGTTCGAGGACGAACGGTTGTTTTAGAGGTGGAGGATGTGATGACCCAAAAGGTCATCCCTTGTTTAATAAGTCAAAACTTTGTTCCGAGGCCTTAAAAACCTCTTTTTATCTCACTTTATTTTGTGTGCGCAGCCCGGGCGTATATCCGGGAAGCTTCTATGTGAAAAACTGAGAAAAATGCTAAATTGGCCTTAATATTGAATTTAAGTTGACTTCAGACAACATTTTGGGTAAATGGACCCGCACCGTGATTCGACGGTCCCGGAGGGTCTGTAGAAAAATATGGGACTTGGGTGTATGCCCGGAATCAAATTCCGAGGTCCCAATCCCGATAAATGAATTTTTGAAAGAAATTATTTTACTGAAAATATAAGAGTTTTTGGAAATTTGGTTATATTTGAAATTTATTGTATCGGGCCCGTATTTTGGTTCCGGAGCCCGGTAGAGGTTCAATATGATATTTGAGTTGTCTCTATAAAATTTGGTAAGAAACGGAGGTCGTTTGACGTAATTCGGACCCGTATTTGTAAATTTGAAAGTTTTGAGATTTTTCTTTGATTTCTATACTAAATTTGTCATTTAAGATGTTATTTTGGCAATTTGATCACACGAGTAAGTCCGTAGGATGTTATTGAGGTTGTGTACATGTTTGGTTCTAAGCCCGAGGGCTCAGCTGAGTTTCAGATAGGCGTCGGAGTGTTTTTGGACTTAGAAAATCTGGTGTAATTGCTGGTTTCTGGTGTCTGGTAAAATACACTGTGCGAACGCATTGACCAAATGGGGAAGGTCCTGGGGTTTACTCTATGTGAACGCATAGAGTGGTATGCGAACGCATAGCCTGGTAAGGGCTGGCCTGTGCGAACGTGGGTGAAATAGTGTGAACGCATTGCCTTAAGGGGGAGCTGGGGGCTGGGTAGTCTTAACCCTGTGCGAACGCAGCTCATGGCTCGCGAACGCATAGGCCATTGAAGTCAAGACTATGCGAACGCACTGCCCTGGTCGCGAACGCATAGGGTATATTTTGCCCAGTCTTTTAAAAACAGTAGCAAACACGGGAATAGACCCCATTTTCATATTTTCTTCCATAGAATCCGGCCTTGGGCGATTTTTGAAGAGGGATTTCACCACAAAACCATAGGTACGTGTTCTTAGACTCTTTTCTTCAATTTCCATTAACACCCATTAGATTTCTAGGCCCAAATCTTGTTCTTCAAGGGTAGAAATTAGGGATTTTTGGATTTGGAGAATTAGGGATTTTACAATTTTGGGAATTTAGACCTCGATTTAGGGTCGGATTTAGAAACTAATTAAATATTCGGGCTCGTGGGTGAATGGGTGATCGGGTTTTGGTCCAAACCTCGTGTTTTGACCAAGCGGGCCTGGGGTCGATTTTTGACTTTTTGGGAAGAATGATGTAAAGCCTATAATTAAGCGTTGGGATGGAATTATTTGGCATTTATTGATGTTATTGAGTTGAATATGTCTAGATACAAGTGAATTGGAGTCAAATTTAAAAGGGAAAGCGGCAATCGAGGCTTGAGTTTGGTCGTGGAATTTGAGGTAAGTGTTTGGCTTAACCTTAGCTTGAGGGAATAGGTGTTTTGTCCTATTTGTTATGTGTAAATATCATGTTCAACGTATATGTGAGGTGAGGAGTACCTATACATTGGTGTCAAGTATGCCCGTGAGTCGAATATTGTGATTTATGTGATTTTTCGTAAGTAATGTTGAATTTCACCTTATAGTTATCCATGTTGGTGGAAATTCCTTGATATTGAGTATTGTTGAGTATTAGTTTTCAGTTAAAGATTTTTATGTGAAGTTATGTACTAAGTGATATTGGATATAGTTGTTTACCTTGCCGGGATGGTATTAATTCCACTGTTGACTCCCTTGCCAGGAGGTTTTGGGTTATTTCTGTTTACCCCGTTATTTTTTCATTGTTGGATTGCTATCATTTGATGTGTTTGGGTGAGGAAGAGTGTAAAAGCACGAATGGTGATGTCGTGCGTGAGATTTTGAGTGAATGTTAATGCACGAATGGTGATGTCGTGCCAATATTGTGATGTTAAAAGCACGAAGGGTGATGTCGCGCCATGATATGAGAGATAATGCACGAAGAATAATGTTGTGCCATGATATTGTGAGGTAAAATCACGAAGGGTGATGCCGTGCCAAATATATTGATTCTGATGGTGAGGACGAGTGTAAAATCAATACGCTTCCTTAAAGAACATGCGTCCTTCCTCTTTGGATGAATATTATAGACTCGACCACAATGCTTGCACTCTACTTTCCAAACTTCTCCGTTATCTTCTTTCACCTCAAGTGTTCTCAAATATGAGAGCGTACTTTAGGAGCACGGGGCATGATTGCACTTGAAACTAAAAAAAATATAAATCATAAGTTAGAATATTATTTTTTTATGATAATAAAACAAAACTACAAAAGCATATCACCAAACAAATAGAGTATTAAACTTACCACTCAAGTTGCAAGTTGCAACTATACATCAAACAATGCTAGTAGTGCTTCCATTATTTTCCATATCTAAAGATAATTCGACCAAATATGTCATACAAATAAACGAGTATGATATTTTATTTTGAACTAAAATACAAACAAAATATTAAAGCTTACCAAGCTCGAGTTCCTCAATATACTTCAAGTCTTCTTCAACACTAATAGGATTCTTCTCTTCTCTAAGCCAATCTTGAACACAAATAAGAGCTTGCACACATTAGAAGTCAATGAACTCCTAAATGAATCAAGAATTCGGACACCGGTGCTAAACGCGCTTTTGGACGCCACACTAAAAATTGGAATGGCCAACACATCACGAGCCAACTCCGAAAGAATAGGAAATCTAGGAGCATGTGTTTTCCACCAACTTAAGATATCAAACTCTTCACTAAAAGGCTCTTGTTCTTCACTAATGTATTTATCCAACTCTGATTTAGCACCACTTCCATTGTCTTCCTTTTTTTTCATCAAGTGAAGCTTCGTCCTTATTAAAGATGTTTTTATAACACTCCCACTAGAAGTATTAGATGTGTTATTAGGTGAAGTATAACTAGATAGAGATTGAGGACAAGATTCAGTTGAATACTTTTTTAGATACTCTTCAAACAAAGAATTCATATAAGCATACACCTCAACATTTATTTTCTTCCCCTTTTCCTCGCCAAAAAGTTCTTCAAGTGCTCCCTCTACATATTCAAATTTGTTATGTGGATCTAAGACGGAAGCAATAAAAATTATTTTATCATCTTTTCAGGCTCACCCCAATACTTCTTGAACTTTTCTTGCATCCGCTCAGCCATTTTTCTCAAATGCTCATCCTCACTAACTAAACACATTTTCAAATGACAATAAAGTTCATATACATCCTCAAAATGAGCATTACAAGTGACATAACGTGAACCTAAAACTTTTTTGGTGAGCTCGTGAAATCTTGCAAGAAACTCTATCACATTTCTCACATTCACCCAATCATCATATCCAAGAGGACCTGTACTACTACCATCTTCACAAGAACATTAATAAGCAGAAAATCCATCATCAAAAAGATGAAACTTGTCAAAGGCCTTTTCAAAGTTTTATGTCGTATCCAACATCAAATAGGTGTAATTCCACCTAGTAGGAACATCCAAACACAATGTTTTGGTACATTCTACCTTTACATGTGCACAACACTGTTTAAACTTTAAGGTCCTTGCAGGCGAAGCTCTCACATACCTCACAATAGTTTTAACACGTGCGACAGAAGCATCAATTTCTTTCAAACAATCTTGCACAATTAGATTTAATATATGAACCATGCATCTCACATGAAGATGTTTACCACCCATCATATTAGTTTTCCACATATCTAACTTTTTAGACAATTCTTTTACTGTGACATCATTTGAAGAAGCATTGTCCACAATAATAGTGAATACCTTGTCTAATTTCCATTCAATCAAACAATTTGAAATATATTTAGCCATCTCTTCATCCTAATGACTAGTGATAGGGCAAAAATTTAGTATTCTTTTATGCAACTTCCAATCCCTATCAATGAAGTGAGTTGTCAAACACATATAATTTGTTCTTTGTAATGATGTCCGTCCGTTATGAGGTAAATTTTTTGTTGTACTTCTCTAAAAGACCTTCTTAGATTTTGCTTCAATTCACCGTAAACTTCATAACAATCCCTTGTTATTGTTCTACGAGAAGGAAGACGAAATAGTCGTTGAGTTTTTCTCATAAACTTCATAAAGCCTTCATTTTCTACAAAGCTAAATGGTAGCTCATCAATAACTATCATCTCAATTAAGGCCCTCCTAACCACTTCTTGATCAAATTTCCAGAGTGATCCTCCATCATTTTGGCAAGATTAAAATTTCCTTGTTTGACCATTGTCTTTATAAATGTTAGGTGGGTATTCTTTGCATCTAGTCAAATGATTTTTCAATCTGGTTGTTCCATTCCTAGATGAATTAGTAGCATAAGCTTACTTACAATATCTACACATTGCTTTACCAACCCCATTTAGCTCAAATTTATCAAATTGATTCCAAACGTCGGATCTAGGTTGCATGGCTTTTCTTTTCTTAGAATCTTGAGTATCAATGGTGTTGGTGTTGCTATCTTCAGTAATAGGTAAACTTTCACTTGAACCGGCATCACTTACTCTACTTTCATCTGCCATCTATACAAATAAGGTAAAGAATTTATTTATATGGATTCAACCATAGGGAAGTATCTCAGCCTTATAAAAACAACTCACATTACTTAGAGCAATTCCAGAAAGAAACACCTTCTAGTACTATGGTTTAAAAATATATTCTCTTTAAAGTATGATACTGAAAATCTACACATAAACACATAAAAAGGGGTTCGAAATGAATTTTGGATGATTAATGAACCACTGTAAAATAAATCACAACTTAGTTCGAAAACATCTCTGTTATTTTTTGGTTACTGTCTTCATTTTCTCATTATCCTTTCAATTTACACTATTAATCAGTTAGGAGAACTACGTATAGCTTCAATTCACAAGCACAAAATCGATGCCAGAAGCTAATACTGGAAATCTTCTGGTAAGTAAAATGTATCCTAATAATTATGTCCATATTAGCGCTAAGAATCATAATTGTTAAGGCCATCAAGCAGAGACAGATCCAACATTTGAACCAAAACAAAAATGAAGAACATTTGAACCAAAACTTACTGTCTTTAAAAAACATAGCTGGTGAATACGTATCTCTTTTACCTATTTCCTATTTCTCTTTTGGTCGTTTTTTTAGGCCTCAATAATCTGGGCAACCATCTATTCGGAATTTCATATTCTACAAGCTATAATCCAAACGTTACAAGGAATCTTAGAGCACTGGATATTAAATCACAGGCCACGCCGGACATATATGTTGATGACTCAAATAAGCAATTAGTCCACAATTATTAACCAGAACCAAAACGAAGTAAAGTACCTGAAGAAGATTTTGAGTTCTTGACTACTCCCAAAGGGCACAATGGCTTAGAGCTGGTATTTTAGCAGCCGGTCTCTTTCTGTATTTGGTCTTCGTTTTCCCGGAATTTGTGAAACAATCGGAATGCTAATGCTAAACCCTAAATCGGAATGAATTTTTGAGGAGTGAGGAGTGAGTTCCTCTGTTCGACTGTTCGTGAGAATCGTGACTGGTTGACTGCCTAATGCAGTATAATGTCAATGCCCTAATTGAATTGGAACAGAGAATGGGCTTGGGGCTTGGGCAGTTGGGCTGGGGCGCTAGAGACTTGGAGTGGGCTGAAATATATTAAAAGTTTTTGGGCTGGGGCACTGAGCAGAGGTCCAACATAAAAAAAGCTTTAAAAATTCGGTAATTTGGTGGTGAAATCAAAAGGTAAGAAAGTAAATTGTATTAAGCTTTGTATAGAATACAGTATATGGCTTTCCAGAAAATTCGTATCTTTTACAATGGTAACTGAGCTCACTATTTATAGCTATGTCTAGAGAAAGAGGTTCTAGGATCGTGCCCTTATTTAATGTCAATTATGAGGGTCATTGATGAAGATATAACGGCGAACATAAATGTCAAAATCTCTGTAACGGACCGCCGCCCTTAATACTACAGAATATTACTTAGTAAATGCTACTGGGCACAAAGTATTTAATACACCTTTATGAATGTTATCCTTTCCAGTGACAAGCGGAGTGGCTATGTTCGGTCTTTAGCCATCCCATCTCGGATTCCACGTGTCCTCCTTTTAGTCAGCCACGTGTCATATCATATTTTATCAGATACACTCTTCACTTTTACATATGTATGTATGTATGTATGTATGTATTTATATATATATNATGTTGCATGCATAGCCCAATTGAAGGGAGGATTTATAAAAGGAGATAGAACAAAACACATTTCATTATTCTACACACATGATCTTAAAAAAATGGTGACATTGATGTGCAATAAATCCGTTCAAGTGACATATCAACAGATTTATTCACTAAACCTTTGCCAACTTCAGCTTTTAAGAAGATGGCATACAAGATTGGAATGCGGAGATTCAAATATTTGAAACATGATTTTCATCTGGAGGAGTGAAATATGTGTTGTACTCTTTTCCCTTACTAAAATTTTTCCATGAGGTTTTTCTTGTAAGGTTTTTAATGAGGAAACTAGAAATGCGTATTACTAAATATGTGTACTCTTTTTCCTTCACTAGGATTCTCCCACTGAATTTTTCCTAGTAAGATTTTAACGAGGCATACTATATTTTATGAATATCCAAGGGGGAATGTTATGAAAATATTATATTGTGGATGTCCATTTATTACTCCGCTATAGATAATCTTCCTGAAGAAGATTATCCATTTAGTACTCCCTATTGAAGTTTAGCTACAAGCAGCTGATGCAGACAGGTTGCAAGCAACTCAATGAAATGATTTGAAGCAACTTCTTATTAAACAGGAAGGTTGCTAGCAGCTCAAGCAGATAATTTACAAGAAGCTCAAGAAAAGCCTCGCATCTGCTTCCTGAAAAGCCTTGCAACTGCTTCCTGAAAATCCTCGCAACTGCTTTCTTTCTTCTATAAATAGAGAAGTTTTCAATTCATTATATACATAAGTTTGAAATTAAATAATATATCAATCTCTATCTCTCCCTATCTCTCTCTCTCTCTCTATATCTTTATATATATATATATATATATATATATATATAAAGATATAGAGAGAGAGAGAGAGATAGGGAGAGATAGAGATTGATATATTATTTAATTTCAAACTTATGTATATAATGAATTGAAAACTTCTCTATTTATAGAAGAAAGAAAGCAGTTGCGAGGATTTTCAGGAAGCAGTTGCAAGGCTTTTCAGGAAGCAGATGCGAGGCTTTTCTTGAGCTTCTTGTAAATTATCTGCTTGAGCTGCTAGCAACCTTCCTGTTTAATAAGAAGTTGCTTCAAATCATTTCATTGAGTTGCTTGCAACCTGTCTGCATCAGCTGCTTGTAGCTAAACTTCAATAGGGAGTACTAAATGGATAATCTTCTTCAGGAAGATTATCTATAGCGGAGTAATAAATGGACATCCACAATATAATATTTTCATAACATTCCCCCTTGGATATTCATAAAATATAGTATGCCTCGTTAAAATCTTACTAGGAAAAATTCAGTGGGAGAATCCTAGTGAAGGAAAAAGAGTACACATATTTAGTAATACGCATTTCTAGTTTCCTCATTAAAAACCTTACAAGAAAAACCTCATGGAAAAATTTTAGTAAGGGAAAAGAGTACAACACATATTTCACTCCTCCAGATGAAAATCATGTTTCAAATATTTGAATCTCCGCATTCCAATCTTGTATGCCATCTTCTTAAAAGCTGAAGTTGGCAAAGGTTTAGTGAATAAATCTGTTGATATGTCACTTGAACGGATTTATTGCACATCAATGTCACCATTTTTTTAAGATCATGTGTGTAGAATAATGAAATGTGTTTTGTTCTATCTCCTTTTATAAATCCTCCCTTCAATTGGGCTATGCATGCAACATTGTCGTCGTATAAAATTGTGGATCTTTTATCACATTCCAAATCATATTTTTCTGGAATAAAATGAATCATTGATCTCAATCATACGCATTTTCACTTGCTTCATGAATAACTATTATCTCGGCATGATTTGAAGAAGTAGCAACAATAGATTGCTTTGTGGAGCACATGATATAACAGTACCTCCACATGTAAACATGTATCTGGTTTGAGATCGAGCTTTATGGGGATCATATAAATAACCTGCATCTGCATAACCAACAAGATCTGCACTACCTTTGTTAGCATAAAACAAATCCATTTCAAGAATTCTCTTTAAATATCGCAATGTATGCTTAATCTTATTCCAATGTATTCGTGTATGAGAAGAGTTATATCTTGCTAGTAAATGAACAAAAAATATTATGCCAGGCCTTGTAGCATTAGTAAGATACATAAGTTCACCAATTGCACTGAGATAGGGTGGTTTAGGACTAAGGAGTTCCTCATCCTCTTTTAGAGGTCGGAACGGGTCCTTATTCACTTCAAGTGATCGAACAATTATTGGTGTACACAATGGGTGCGCTTTGTCCATGTAAAAGTATTTTAAGACCCTTTTTGTATAGGCAGATTGATGTATAAAGATCGTGTCTGCTAAATGTTTAATTTGCAGACCAAGACAAAGTTGTGTCTTTCCAAGATATTTCATCTCAAATTATTTCTTAAGATATTCAATTTCCTTTTGGAGCTCTTCTGGAGTTCCAACAAGATTTATATCATTAACATAAACAGCAAGTGTAACAAACTCAGATGTCATTTTTTTTATAAAAATACATGGACAAATAACATCATTTATGTAACCTTCTTTCAGCAAAATTCACTGAGGTCATTATACTACATGCGTCCAGATTGCTTTAAACCATACAAAAAACCTTGTAATTTATCGAGTACATTTCTCGATACTTTGAATTATAAGCTTCAAGAATTTTAAATCCTTCAGGGATCTTCAAATAAATTTATCAAATGATTCATATAGGTGATGACATGCATTTAAAAGGCATGACATCTTCACGTGTCTGGACTAGAGGTTCGATCCTCACAATTATTTACAATATTGTGCATTATAGTGTATCAAATATAGCGTCGACGATCATTTGTGTCAGTTCGCATACGACATAACTTGTTGAGATCTCATCACTTTCTTATTTTAAGGTACCTGAAATTCTTCTGGAGTTTCATAAAATGTTATGCCGTAGGCTCTTCTAGAGCTCATTTCTTCCTTATGATCATTTTGATTATTTGCTCCTATCATTTTCCAGAATTGTTACCTTTAAAACCGATTGGTTTACTACACTTTATGCGTGCAGTAAATTTTATCCTTTCGGGACTTTAATTTTAATAGGAGCATTTGTAGCTCAAATATGATATTTAATTTTAGATCAGCAAATACTTCTGGCATTTGACTTGAATTATCTTCTGAGTTAGGACCATATTAATGATAATTCGATTCACATAGCATATTCTATAGCTGTTTATTCCATCCCCCAAATGTTAGAACAAATAACATATATCTCCAATCTTCTTTGGGAAGCTATCTTTGTGTATTGTGGTAGAGAAATTAATCATATACCACACATCATTAATTATTTGATAGTAAAAATATTTAGATTCTGATCGAGAACCAATAGAGAGGGGATGACTTATCATATCTTGTTGGTCTGAAGCATACAAGTGATGTTGTATGCAATTTAGAAAATCTTAAGCCAACACATGAAGCATTATTCTCATAAGAAATAGTTTAGCCATTAATAGGAGGTATTCAATGCTAAATCATCTTGGTAATAATCCAACATTATCAAGAGGAACTGTCTTGATTTCATAAACTGAAAGTTAAGATCTTAATTGAGAAAAGCAATTTTGAATGCCAAACTACAGGTTGACAATAAACACACATGTAACCATCTCATATATACATCTGTAAGTGGTTCACATGATAGGTGAATGGGCCCATAGTCACCTTCTATATATTCCCGAATTCAGGGGTCTTAGTCCCAATTGTAGTTGGTATAATCAAATTATTATGAGAACAAGCAACAAAAGAGAATTCTTGAAGAATATTCTAGTTCTTCAGTATATGCATATCTGAATTCTCAAATAGCTAATTTAAAAATGGTAAATGAAAACTCCAAGTTTATCATGGCATGTGCTATATCTTAATAAACTTCTGGTTGATTATAGCACAAACTTTTGCATTAGTAAGCTTCTGATTTACTGTGGCTACTTTTGTATCAGCAAATTTATAATTACTATAGCTGCTATTGCAGTAGTCAACTTCTGGTTTACTGTGATACATGATGTAGTATAAATTGAAGAATAAGGCAGATAAATTTTCACATATATATTGTTTTACCCCCTATGATTGTGAAAACATAAAAAATTTCAATCTTTCAATTATTTGTAGTCTAAGTATGATAGTGATTCGTATTAGTAACCTTCTGGTTTATTACACATATGTTCTGATTACAATCATATAATATGAATGACAAATTGCATATAAGCTCTTCAAGAGCCTCATTTATTTTCCACAATCTAATATTATTCTGACACTACTGGTGTCATGTGCCTTCTAGACAAGCAATTAGCTCTTCAGAAGTTTTTGATACATTTTGTACTATCAAATATTGCTCAGACACTTCTGGTGTCATGAGAGAAAATCATAATCAAATGAACAATATAAAGACAGCTCTAAATTTATAAATGACAAAAATTAAGAATTTCAGTATCTTTAACACCAACTTTGTGATAAATGTCTCCTTCGGGGAGAAACAACATTAACATCTGAATATTTTATATCATTTGTTATCCTACCTCTTCAGGAGGTGAGTTTTGGTATTTACACCGCTTTATAATATTTTCTTGCTTCACGGGAAATTTTTATTGTTTACTACTTCCAGGGTAAATTTGAAGTACGAAAGATTAAGGATGTGTTCTCTCAATCGTATCACCTCTTCCGGAAGTGAGTTGTGATATCTTCGCAACCAAAAGCGTGTTCATATTTACAAAATTTATTAATATCGCCCTATTCACTTCAAGGAATAGATTAATATTTAAAAATTCTCATCCTTTGGGGAATAAAATATAATTATCTTAACATGCATTAACCACGTGACATTGTGATGCTTCGAACTTCCTTTTAAGATATTTGCTACTTCAGGAGCAAATCAAAGCATATATGTAATGTGGAGAATTTTTCTCTAACTTATCTTCAATTGTAAGCATAACAAGCCTAAATTATCACTTTTGGTGGTTAATAAAACTTAATTCCAATGAGATTTACGAAACATTGCCACTCTGGTGGTCGTACTCTGTTAGAGTTTAAGTGAACAATAAAATTAAGTCATAATAAGACTTAGGAAATATTGTCACTACTGGTGGCTATATATTTCTTGCAAACTCCCATGCGTAGCCATTAATAAAATTGAAAATAACAAATCATGGTCTCTTCTCATAAAATTATTCTTCAGGAACAAATTTATGGCATGAATTGTCAAGTGAACCAATTAGACTCTAGGACTAATGAACAAAAATCATACTATTAATAGCAAAAAATAGGAATATATGATATGAAGGAAGTACTAACCTTGACTATAATTCTTAATGATGGCGATTGGGTCTGATCTATAGCCATAGACTTTTGCTAACTCGCCTCAGTGAATAGTTAGTGTAAAGCAAATATATGAAAGTGCAAAAATTAATGTCACGAGTTCTTTGCTACGAACTTTGCTTATACGAAAATGAAATAGTGACGCCAAAATATCAATCGTTCAACCCACTGTATAAAGGGTAGAAGTCCATAAATACAACAATTTGGTGTTACTTACAGTGAGAACTGATGCCTTTGGACGAGGATAACTATAGTAACATATCTTTCAAAGTACGTGTTCATTGTAGAGTCTCGTGCTGATAACGTGTTATAAAATAAAGACAACAAAGTTAATAAATCAAAGAAAAATATATAGAGAGATTGATATATTATTTAATTTACAGTACATAATGAACTGATAACTCCTCTATTAATAGAAGAAAGGAAGCAGCTGCGAGACTATTCAGGAAGCAGCTGCAAGACTTTTTTTAGGAAGCAGATGCGAGCTTTTCTGGAGCTGCTTATAAGTTGTCTGCATGAGCTGCTCGCAACCTACCTGTTTAATAAGAAGCTGTTGTAAATCATTTCACTAAGTTGCTTGCAACCTGACTGCATCAATTGCTTGTAAGATAAACTTCAATAAAATACTAAACGGATAATCTTCTTCAGGAAAATTATCTATGCGGAATAATAAAAGAACATCCACATTATAATATTTTCGTAACATGAACATATATTTTCATTTATATCAATCTCGTGCCAACAGCTAAGAATTAACGGTTTATGGCCCACGTATACTACATTCATTTTACTTGTTCTGAAGGTTACCTTTGGACAAAGAGAGTCGGAAATAACTAACCTGTGTGCTTTCTTTTTCTTTCCTCTTTGAACAATAAACGATAGCATCTCATGTAAATGTTGTGTGATGGGATCACTATTTTGTTCGTTCTAACAGTAGTCATTGGTGTCGATTATTGTTTTTGCCACTTAACCGTCATCCAATTACCATTTTTATTATAGCCTAAGCCTATTTTATTCCAAAATCTTGGCCCATTTCTGTTGCCTATTTTTAAGGGAATGTTAGACATTGTACTTAAAAAGTGTTTCATTCATGAATTAAGAGAAACAACTATGAACCACATTTAAATCTGATTAAGTTATATAGCCTCACCTTATAATAGGAAGGTGTTAGTTAGTCATAGACATTTTGTTCCACCAACATAACTAGTGATATATGGCTAACAACATTTGAAGGACAGGTCTTAGGAAAGTAATGGTAGGTGTGGAATTGATATATGTGTCACCATAAATTATTAAATGGATAACTTTAGGATGGCCTAACTCTAATCATGAGCTTAATTCTGACCCGACTTCAACTGGAGAACATGGCTGAAACCCTTAGTTAACTTTATATTTATATCATGCGTTTCCATATATGGTGCAAATTAGATTAAAGTTTATTAATTCAAAACCAAATTGTATGAAACAAAACAGAACAATATCAATTATAATTGATAATAATTAATTACCTATGAAAGCGTAGGTCTATCATCTTCAATGTGGAAGTTGTTTTAGAAAAGAAAAATTGCATGACATGTGCAGCATACAATTCACCTTATAGTCATACTGCCATGTGCAATCCCTTCTGTAAAGAGTTCTATAGATAAACAAAGTACATTTAATTGCAATTGCATGACATGAAAAGACGTTTATTTTGGGGACATCTATATAAGTGACACTTAGAATATTATGGGAAAGGCTAGACATTTCATGGTTGGTAGTTGGGGGGAATATACAAGAACCTTATGACATACGTATATTTAATTTATATGGTCTTCTTCTAGACATCATTCAAATGTCACCTCTCTCTTCTTCTTCTTCTTCTTCTTCTTCTTCTTCTTTTCTTCTTGTTTTCTCATTTAAAAGTTGGATTTAATTTTAAAGGACATTTACAAAGAAAAGAACCAAATAATTAAAACATAGTAGAGCAATTTAATTTGCTCCTAATCTCTTACAGTATCATCATCGCTAAAAAGTGTAATTATTTCTTCTACCAAAACATTTCATGCCAAAAATGTTTCATCAACATCAAAGGTAACTCGTTGTACAAAATATCCCTTTGTATTTACGACGGTTCAGGGAAAGAACCTCACTTCAAGGTAGTGTAATATAGACAGCATATCCTGGATCCGCCTCTGCCCCCTCCAAGAAAAGAAAAAAAGAAAAAAGAAAACTTATATTCTTCTTTTAATAATTCAACATGATAGGGAGGAGACACAACTTTAAGTGAGATTGCTCGAATGTCTTAGTCAAATGGATGCCCACATATCTGAGTCATGTCTTCAATCACAGCTATCTTAGATGCCTATTCTATCTTTCTATGATTGTGAGAGTCACTATCAGTATTCTGTTGGCTCAAGAAATTAGCATCATCAACAAGCCCCACTCCCTATCCTCTAAAGTCTTTCAATAATTTACAGCCCTTGTGAGCAAACATCAACTACTTCTTCCTATGTCCTAATTAATTTTTAATCATTTAGAATCTTAGGTTTTAATATTAATTTAATCTCTGTCTCCAAGGACAGATAGCATTAAGACATCTCTTTTAGGAGACATTGAGTGGCGCAATTACGAGAGAATAATTGTGCATTGAAAGCAACGCAAATCTAAGGGCTAATCCTAATAATGCAAGCATAATACTAGCCAATAATATTTAATTTACTTCCCACCTACTTAGTACTTAGGCTTATCATTTCGATTTGAAATTACAAGTCACATGTTTAAAAAATTATTTGACGTGTGGATTAAGACTAGTGCGTGCTTCCATAGATTAGTAAAGATCCTTCTTTATCTATTATCCCAGTCGTACCAAATAATTTCACCACAAACAACTATATTGGAGTTTTAATTTATATGCCTTCTTATATATATGGGATGAACTTTTATGTCATTCAAGAGTAATTAATATTGTGAATTTTGAGTTGAGAGGGTGATATATATATATATATATATATATATATATATATATTTACATTTTCTTCGGCAGATGCATAATATATAGGATTCGAGCCGAAATACTAAATTATATTGAACCCTAAAATTCATGGCTCGATCAATGTGGTTTTCTTTATAATGTTATTTCGAGCTATCGATTATGGTAGTGATGTATAATGAATGAAAAGAAAGAGATAAAAGGAGGGGATTTACTCAACTAGTTAAATAAGCAAGCGCTCACACACTAATCTTTCGACATAAAACTAAACATGAAGCTACAAAATTAGGCCTTACACTGGTATCGTATAAAGTATAGAGGAGCTATCAAGAGGCATGCAAAGTAATTTTCACATATGTCACAAATTGTGAGCTCATGACATTACAAATTACCTTAATTTAATATCGATCTTAACAAGCAATGTAGTTATACTAAAAAAAGAAATGTGTGTAAAACTTTGTTATTAGCATTGACAATGTTCATGTTCACGGGCATTTTCTCTTCTTCTTCCTTTTTTCTGAAACGTTTTCTCTTATAATATTGACCCCACAAAAAAAATTGACAATAGGGTACAATACGTGTTAAAACTTATGAACTTTATTGAGCAAGACATAAAGAAGTACTACTAAAACATTAAAAACAAATGCCAGCGAAACAATGATATGACTTCTTTTTTTCCCTTGCACTTGTGCGTATAGTGAAAGTTAAGAGTAAAATCAGGACAGAGACCACACATGCTTTAATATGTGCATGTTTGAAATAAAATTGAAATTGAGCCATTCAATTTTAAAAACTAGGAAATACTTATAGATAAAGTATTAAAACCCTCATAATTTACGTTTTCCCCTTGCGTATTGACCCTATTAACCAAGAATTTTGAGCCAATCTTTCTTTACCTCTAAAGCATCCATGCTCAGAATTTGATTTCATTTTCAACATCAAGCATGAAACATATGTAAGCAAATTCTGGAATTAGAGTCAGGCTGATCAAAATTTATGCGATTGCTACTGTTAGACTTCTTATGCCGGGACATGGATCAAATAATAAAATATTTCTTTTTGAGTAGTCTATTGTCAGCCGCCGATCAATCAATTAGTTGTGAAATATCAATAGCTTTATGTATGTTATCAAGATCTTTACGTGTGATTCGGTGTGATCTAAAATTTCTCCAAATTTTTTATTTCTAGAAAAAAAACATAAAAAGATTTGATTAAACAGTATTGAATGCAGAGTAATACGCTTCTTTATTAGAATATGAGAAAGAGAAAGAAAGAAAAGTAGCTTGCTTATACAACAATGATTTTAGTAAGTTTGATGTGATGCAATGTGCTTTTATTTAATGATAAACGTTCAAAAGAAGCTTTGATATACAGTGACTAATAGTTACAATAAGGTAGGTGATGGATTTCCTAATATCTAATCTTCAATTCCAACTTTTTCTATAATTGTGGTGTTATTCTTCTTAAACATAATATTTTACTATCTCAATAAATGCCCGAGAGCATTCAATAAATCTTCTCTTCCTCTATCTACCCCATCCAAACTAGCTTACGCGTATCTTAATTAATTTCACGGAATATTTGTTATCTTTCGCCAATACATATATTGGATACTCTGTTTACCAAAACTTGAATAAATTTAAGACCTCGTGATTTTCAACTCATTTTAGTAATTACTAGGTGACACCTTACTTGCTTCTTTTCCCATTTTCACCTATTTATCTTTTCCTTCTTTGGAAGGACAGACACATAAAGCATTTCTACACCTAAATTTTCATGATGAATAATGCCTTCACGTGATGACTTGTATTTTTCTTTGGTAGAGGAAACTAACAATGGGTAGTAATTGAACATTTTTGCATCATTTAACTAAATAAATACTTTTTTCTTAAGTTATATGCATGCATATGTGTTTATATGCAGCGTCGGATGCTGAGGGTTAGCGGCAGGTTCATATTGAACCCGTAATCTTTTACGCGGATTAAGATTTTATATGTAAAAATTTCTTAAAATTATAAAAATAATAAATATAAACCCATAACGTTAAAAATATAATTGATTCAATGTTAAAAATTTTATAGTTGAACCCATAAAATTTAAATCCTGAATTTGCCTCTGTTTATATGAGAATGACAAAAGGATTAAGTCACAAACATAGGTAGATCTAGCTTCTTTAACCGGGTTGATCCGAACAGACTTTTGGTTTTTGTTTACTTTATCAAGTCGGGTTGCTCGGAATTAAGCTTCAACATCGGATCAACTTCTCACAAATTAGTATATACTGGCTTTATTTTCAATATTTAGGTCAGGGACGAATATAGCATGCGGAGAGCAGTGTCACATGACACCACTTTGTCGAAGATTTTATTATATATATATATATATATATATATATATATATATATATATATATATATATATATATATATATATATATATATATATATATATATATATATATATAATGTTCTATTAAATATAATTTACATTGTACTCAAAGAATAAACATAGAAAAGAGGGGAAAAGCTTAAAAGGAGTAGAAAAGACAGAATTAAAAATAGAAAAGAGGGAAAAGGAGTAAAAAATGCTAATGGTGGGATTCAAACTTGCATCACTTGCAAAGAATGGAACTTAAATGGCCAACACAGCCACTTGTCCAATCAATTTCTTTGTGTTAAGGGGGCACACTTAAAATATTTAAGGGGTCACATATATATATATATATATATATATATATATATTAGTATATACTGGCTTTATTTTCAATATTTAGGTCAGGGACGAATATAGCATGCGGAGAGCAGTGTCACATGACACCACTTNCATACAAAATGAAAATATTGGGTGTAAATATAAAAAATGACACCTTTCGTTATAATGATTCATTCATCCATTCATTTTTTAAAATTTTGACACCGCTTACCAAAAATCTTGTGTACGCCCTTGATTTAGGTAAATGATGAACTTGAGTATTTTGATTTCGTAAACAAGAAAAATTTAATTATGTCAATGGAGGATTTTATACAATGTACTAATTGTACTCTTAATAAGTCATCTTTCATTTTGTATTGGATAGTAATTGTCAGTCGGACCAAACACCTCACCATCTATTTATCTAATATGGTCTATGTTGAGTATTGAGGTTTTGACGATAACAAAGTTTGTTCAGAGGAAATGCTCTAAGAACTAGGTTGTCAACATTGTTGTTTAACTACTCTAAGAACCAGCTCCTCAAGATTGATGATTGCACGTTCTAGCAAGACAATAACTTTATCTCAAAGTTACCCAAATTCGAGCTCGTTGGAAGAGGACTATTAAACATGATAAGGGTTTTTGTCTAAGAAGATATGTCTGCATAAGCGAGAGATAAGAGTCCCAAGAATTGAGGAGCCCTTGGAGCAGTAGGAGTCCTATCAAATGAGAAGCTGACTACAGATAGGACTGCTAAAAGATCTCGTAGTCCAAGCAATTTAAATACTATCTTTTTGGACTGCTGAGATTATCCTTTTACACATCAATTGAAGAACTGCATTTTCTATACTCAAGTCGAGTACCATTTATGTGTTCTTCTTGAGTCAATCTAGTAAACGTGTTTTAGGAAATCGAATTGTAATCAAAGTGTTATATACAATCAGTGAGTTAGAGTGGGTGTTTGATTTGTCAAGTTAGAGTAACTTGTAAGAAAAATAGTTAAAGTAGGAGAACTAGAAAGTATTGAGTTACAGATTTGTAATTGATACATTTGGCACATTGTTCTAGTGAATTTGAAGCTAAAATCCTATGTGGTAGGTCGTGGTTTTTGCACCTTTTGAGCCGAGTGATTTTTCACACAAAAAATGATGTATCTACTTTAGTGTTAATGTTTTCTTACGCTTAAGGAGTAAGGTAATGAACCACGTTCTTTATTAATCCATAAAGGCACTCAAACTAACACTTGGTATCAGAGCAGGTTCTACCACACACGGTTAACACCTAGTGAGATCTTGGAAGAAAAATGAGTGCTCCACGTAGAATTAACAAAGGACAATCATGTCACGACCCATTTTACCCCTCCGCAAGACGTCGTGACGGCACCTAGTCGCTACAACTAGGTAAGCTTATTAACATTTGAAATAACAGAAATAAAGAAAATAAGGGACAACTAAGCTTCAATAATTACTATATAATGGTAAACTGTCGCTCGACATATACAAGTAAAGTCAATACGCGACTATACACAATACTTCCCAAAACCCCCGAATCACGAGTCACAAGCTCTACGAAAACTATCTAATTATCTACTATACATAGAGTCTAAGAAATAAAGGAAGGAAACAGAGTAAAAGGTAGAGGGGGACTCTGAGGATCTGCGGACGCGTGCAGATATACCTTGAAGTCTCTGGGGGCTGCTGCGGCTGCACTAATACTGAGGCAGACGAGAGGTACCTGGATCTGCACACGAAAACATGTGCAGGAAGGGCGTGAGTATACCACAATGGTACCCAGTAAGTGCCAAGCCTAACCTCGGTTGAGTAGTGACGAGGTTAGGTCAGGGCCCTAATGGAACACACACACACACACACACACACACACACACACACACACACATATATATATATATATATATATATATATATATATATATATATGAAGTAAATTAGAGGAAAATATCATAATAATAAAGACTGAAAAGTAACAATGAACGAATCATGGAAAACACAGGTCTGAATACAACAGCTCAACAAGGGATCTCCCGGGATACAGTCCCGTAGTCCCAAACATAAATGTGCAGGGGGATTTTTTGGAATATCGTTCCGTATTCCCAAAGTAAATGTGCAATACAGGGTGATCTCCTGGAATACCGCTCCGTGGTCCCAAAGTAAATATGCAGTAAACGATAAGATTCAATAATTATAGCACAGAGTCTCACAGTTTATCCTAAGTGTAAGCTAAGGAAAAACAAGTAAAATAACAAAGCATATTGCACGTAGCTCAAGTAAACAGTTAAGGCAAATAGGCATGTTTCCTTAGTCTAACATAATGCTACACAAGCTAATAAGTTCAAATAAGAGAAAAGACAGATTTTCTTTTTAATGAAAATCGGGTTTTACAACTAACAGCCCATGTACGTACTCGTCACATCACGTAAACGTCTCTCAAATAACAACAACAATACCAATCCTACAGGGAGGTTTACCCCACACAATGTTAGGCAAGTAACTTACCTCGAACCAAGCTCAAATCAATCTGAAATCACGCTCTCTCCACGAGTGTCCAACTCCGAGTGGCCTAAATCTAATCAAAACCAATTACATAACATAAATATAACTACAAGAACTAATATAACGAACGAAATCAAAGCTAAAGCAAGGAATTGGAAATATCTCTCAAAAGCCTCCCCAGGCCATGACTCTTAATCGAATAAAAGTAACCAAATAAGAACACCCATTCACTCACGAGTTCACTCGTACAAAAATCATCCAAATCTGGCGCCTAAATCCCACTCAAATCTCAGATTTTTGGTTGGGGAACTTTTCCTCCAATTTCCCAACTTCCTCACTAAAATTCCTTAACTAAATGAAGAAAACAACTATGGATTAATGAAATATGATCAAAATAGTCTTAGTAATCGTTACCCAAAGATTTCCTTTGAAAAACCCTTACAAATCGCCTTCCTACGAGCTCAAAATCGAATTTGGTGATATGAAATTTCAAACTTTGAATCTGCCCTTTTCTGCCCAGCGATTATTGCACCTGCGGGCCAAGGGTCGCATACTGCGGTACCGACCCTGCGGAACTCCCATCGCAGGTGCGGATTTTCACTTAAAGCATCTCGTCCGCATCTGCAATCAAGAGGTCGCACCTGCGGACCCTTGTCCGCTTCTGCGGTTCCTTCACTCGCACCTGCGGGCATCGCAGATGCGGAACTCCCCTCGCACCTGCGATCCCAGGCCTCCTTCCCATTTCCGCTTCTACGATGCCCCAGCCACTTTTGCGGCTCCGCACCTGCGGCTCAAAGTGCGCAGGTGCGTTGACACCAGATACAGCAACATCAGCAGTTTCACCTAAGTCCAATTCAACCCGTTAAGCACTTGAAACTCACCCGAGGCCCCCGGGACCTCAACAGAACATTCCAACCATTCCTAAAACACCATACGAACTTAGTCGAGCATTCAAACCACATCGAACAACATCAAAAACACGAATTACACACGGATTCAAGCCTAATGAACTTTGAAATTTCTACATTCTACAAATGAGGCCAAAACATATCAAATATCGTCCGAATGACCTCAAATTTTACACAAGACAAAGATGACACTACGAACCTACTCCCACTTCTGAAACTCCATTCCGGGTCCGATATCAAAATTTCTACTGCCAACCAAAATCACCAAAATTTCAACTTTTCGCCAATTCAAGCCTAAATCTACTACGGACCTCCAAATCACATTTTGGGCGCTCTCCTACGTCCAAAATCATCTAAAAGAGCTAATGGAACCATCAAAATTCACATCCGAGTTCGTTACACACAATTCAACATTCGATCGACTTTTCTAACTTAAGCTTCCAAATAAGAGACTAAGTGTCTCAATTCATTTCTAAAACCAGCACGAACCCTCCCGGCAATATAAAATAGCATAATTAGATATGGGGAAAGCAGTTAATAGGGGATCGGGGCTCTAATTCTCAAAATTATCGGTCGGGTCGTTACAGATCAACTACTAGACCACCCTTGTTCAATGGAAAATACTACAGCTAGTGGAAAGCAAGAATGGAAGATTTTCTGATGGCCGAAGACTATGAAATATGTACCATAGTGAATCAAGGTCCACTAACTCCTACTAAATAAAATGGGAAAAATGAAATTGTTCCCAAGTCCCTCCTGAATTTGTAGTAGCATATCTCATAATGATGGAGAATTATATGTGGACTTGGTCCTAATGAGTACAACAGGATATCAGCTTGCCCTAATACAAAGGAGATCTAGGATGCACTTAAAACTGCTCATGAAGGAACAAACCAAGTAAAGAGATCAAGAATCTAATTGCTTATGAGGAACTATGATCTCTTCTCCACGTAGGAGTCTGAGCCCATCCAGGAGATGATGACTAGGTTTACTATAATAAACAAACAAACTGAAATCACTTGGAAAGGTGTTTACTTCAGAATATTTGGTTAGCAAAGTTCTATGAATTCTTCCAACTTAATGAGAATCACAAGTCACAACTATTCAGGAAGCAAAAGTGCTGGATAAGATCTCACTCGATGAGTTGGTTGGAAACTTAAAGACTCATGAGATGAGAAAGATAGAAATGCACAAGGAAGAACCAAGGAGGGAGAAGGCCTTGGTTCTTAAGGCATCTAAATTCAAGAAGTTCATGAGGAATTCAAAAATTCATATAAGAGAGAGAACAGTAGTAAGCCTAAGCAGATCGACAAAGCCACTTATGATGGGTGCTACAAGTGTAACAAGCTAGAACACATGGTCAAAGAGTGCCCAACGTGGCAAATTGAGTGGAATAAAGAAAAACCTAAAAAAGAGAAATGGGAAAACTGAGGGAGAAGGGTCCAAACAAAGGAAAAATCCTAGGCAAAGGATTCACTGAAGCAATGAAGCAGGACTTTCTAGCAGCATATGAAGATAGAGGAAGTGATAAAAAAGGAAGAGAAAGAGGATGAGGCCATAAGTCTGTATGATGTAATTGATGCACATTAGACATTGGAGAATGAACCTCCAGTACAGCTTAGAATACACATTGTAAGACCTTCTCTATTTGATGGACATTACTATGATGAATGGAAGATGCATATGGAAACGTTCCTTCAGGCCACTGACTTTCATCTATGGCTAATTGTCTATCATTCACCAATCATCCCTACCAAAGTGGATAGTGAAGGAAACAAATGTAACAAGATAGAAGAGGATTATGATGATGAAGATCGCCAGGTAATCCAGAAAAATGTTAAAGTAAAGGACCTGCTCTACAGAAGTTTTCCTAGAAATATTCTTTATAAGGTGTCCTCTTGCATTTCTGCTCATGATATATGGAGGATCCTGGAAGCTGATTTTGGAGATAAAAATCTTGAAGTGGTGCTGATGGAAAAGGAAGAAAGCCAAATAGAAGAAGAACTGATAGAGATTATGTCCATGAGTGATTCAGAGACTAAAGATAAAACAAATCAGGTAAGTATCTCTGACTTGAAAGAAAATATTCATGTTATGTCTAAAAAACAGCTGATAGCCATAATTGTGACCATGATGAATGAGATGGACAAGATGAGTGCTGGAAATGATCAAGTTAATAAGCAACATTTCATGTGTTAAACTTGACCTCAAAGAACTTGAATCTGACAAAGTTGATCTTGAAGGACAGGTCAAAGACCTTAAGAACCAGGTTCTTGATCTCACTTCTAAAAATGAGAAGTCACCTGATACACATGGTAAAGGAAAAATGAGTGATCTGCAAGATAAGCTTGAAAAGGAACTAAAAGAGGTTAAATATAATCTTTGTGATGCTGAATGTAGGAATAAAAATTGCAAGAAAATCTAGAAAAAGATAAATATAAACTATCTAAGCTAAGCAAGTGGCATAGATCCTCAGATGCATTAAATTGGATAAATGAAAAGTACAACACTAACAAATCAAGAATTTTCTATAGAAAACATGTACCTTAATTTGATGCAAAGTATGTAGGAATTTCTTATAAGAAGAAGTGCACTCATTGTGGAAAGGTAAGATACTTTAGAGATACTTGTCCTGCCTTAATTCATGCTCAGTTTAAGAACAATATTGGTCTTGCTAAAAATATGAAGAAGGAAGAAGAACCAAAAGTCAAGCCTCTTGTCCAAACTAAGTGGATTAAGGTCAACAAGAAAATAATTGTTAATCATTTTCTCTTCTGGGCAAGAAGAGATCTAATTCATCTTTTTTTCAAATAAAAAGAGACCCAAACTTGTTTGTTTGCAAGACTAACTTGTGATGTCCGGTGCAAGCTAAAGTGAGGGGGAACAATCAAGACTGGTATCTAGAAGTGGATGCTCAAGACGTATGACTGGAGAAAAGTAAAACTTCCTCTCACTAACAACCTTCCAAGGAGGGACAATGTCATTTGAAAATGGAAAAAAGGGCCAGATAACAAGTATTGGTAAGGTTGGTATATCACTTTCTCATTATATAGAAGATGTGTATTATGTAATAGGTCTTAAACATAATCTTCTCATCATTTCTCAACTATGTGATAAAGGAAGTGAGGTAAAATTCAATTCCAAAATATGCACTGTCGCTAAGCTTGATACTGATGAAATTGTGTTAAAAGGTAAGAGACACAACAATGAATACAAGATATCTATTGTGTCTCTTCCTCATAATGAGCACAACATGATGCAATTTTATGGCATAGAATATTGGGGCATGCTAGTCTATCTCAACTCAGCAAGTTGGCATCAAAGAACCTGGTCCTTGGACTACCAAAAGTTGAGTTCACCTCAGACAACGTATGTGATGCTTATGTCATATGGAAACATGTAAGGTCATCTTTTAAATCTAAAAAGTTTGTTAGTACCTCCATACCCCTGGACCTCCTTTACATGGACCTATGTGGACCAATAAGAGTGATGAGCAGGGGAGGGAAGAGGTATGTATTTGTCATTGTAGATGACTTTTCTAGATACACATGGATTTTGTTTTTGGCATCTAAAGATGAAACTTTAGATGTTTTCTATCTGTTTGTCAGAATGATCCAACTGAAACTGGGTTGTGATGTTTTACGTATAAAAAGATACCATGGAACTAAGTTCGAAAATTCTAAATTCCTTGATTTTTATAGCACACATGGCATTAATCATAACTTCTCTGCACCTAAAACTCCAAAACAAAATGGTGTTGTGGAAATAGAATAGATCTCTAGAAGATATAGGGAGGACAATGTTCATTGCTAGTGGACTGCCTAAGAGCTTATGGGATGAGGCAGTCAATACTGCTTGTTACTTGCTAAGCAGATGCATGGTCACACCCATTCTTGAGAAAAACTCTCTATGAGTTACTTCGAGGGGGATAGCCCAACATCACTCACCTAAGATCTTTTAGTATTTTGTACACAATAATGGCAAAGAAGCTCTAGGAAAGTTTGATGACAGAAGTGATGAAGGAATTTTCTTGGATACTCACCACATAGTAATGCTTACAAAGTTTTTAATAAAAGAACTATGTACGTAGAAGAAAATGTTCATATTATTTTTTATGAAGCTAACAACATGCCTAAGAAAGGTCTATAGGATGAAGAATATGACATAGGACTCACTCATGAAGGAGCTTCTAAAGAACCTGAACATCAATTTGAATATGGATCAGAAGATCTTAAGGAAGTTGAAAGTGATCATGAGGAACAAGAAGAAGAGAGAACTACACTGAATGCTAACCAGACTGATGAAGTTGTACCTACTGACATTGTTCCTTTAGATCACTCCTTGGGTAAAATATCTCTAGGGATGCATATTAAACCATGGAAACATCAAAGTTCACACCCCCTTGAGAACATCATCTCTGATTCTAATGCTGGAGTGCAAACCAAGTCATCCCTGAGAAATCTATGTGCACTTACAGCATCCCTCTCACAAGTTGAACCTAAGAATATAAAGGAAACTATAAAGGATCTAGATTTCATTATAGCCAAGCAATAAGAGTTAAATCATTTTGAAAGAAACAAAGTCTGGCATTTGTTGCAAAGACCCAAGAACAAAACTATCATAGTTACTAGATGGGTGTTCAGAAACAAGCTGGATGAGCAAGGAAATATCACAAGGAACAAGGCTAGACTTGTGGGTTTAGGGATACAATCAAGAAGAAGGCATTGACTATAATGAGACATTTGTACCTGTAGATATAATAGAAGTTATAAGAATCTTATGGCTTTTGCTGCACACATAGAGTTCACCCTATATCAAATGGATGCAAAGAGTGCATTGTTGAATGGTTACCTGAAGGAGAAAAAAAAAATTAAACAACCTCCTAGGTTTGAGAGTGAAGAATTCCTTGACTATGTGATCAAGTTAGACAAATCCCTATATGGACTGAAACAAGCTTCAAGATCTTGTCTTGAGAGGCTCTCAAAATTACTCTTGATCAATAACTTTCTAAGAAGAAAGGTGGACAACACACTGTTTGTGAGGAGTAAAGGCAAAAATCTTCTGATTGTACAAGTATATGTGGATGATATTATCTTTGAGGCTACTAATGAAGCAATGTACAAGTAATTTGCTGTAATGATGGAGAATGAATTTGAAATGAGTATGATGGATGAATTGAACCTCTTTTTGGGGTTGCAAACCAAGAAAGACCTACTGTAATCATGATACATCATCAAAAATACATTAAGGAACTGCTGAAGAAATTAAACATGGACTCTTATAAGTCCATAGACACGCCTATTTCTGGACCTTGATGAAGAAAGGAAAAGTATAGAATAGAAGATATATAGAGGAATTATTGGGTCACTGTTGTGTCTCACAGCAAGCAGGCCTGATATTGTATTCAGTGTGGGATTGAGTGTAAGATTTCAAGCAAAACCCAAAGAGTCTCATCTGAAGGCTGAAAAAAGGATACTCAGATATCTTAAAGGGACTCCTGATTTGTGTTTGTGGTATCCTAGAGGGTACACTTTCGAATCTAGTTGGTTATGTTGATGCTGACTATGCACGTTTTCATGTTGACAGGAAAAGCACGTCACGAACATCACACTTTCTTGGTTCTTGCCTGGTGTCTGGGGGAACAAAGAAGTAGAACTCAGTAACTTTGTCTACATCTGAAGCAGAGTATGTGGCAGTTGCAATGCGCTTTGCTCAGTTGTTGTGGATACGACAATAGTTAAGGGACTATGGTACTTTTTTTTATTGTGTTCTTATTTTCTGTGATAACACTAGTGCCATAAATATTGCTAAAAATCCCTTCCAACACAAGAGAACCAAACACATTGACATTAGACATCACTTTCTGAGAGACAATGTTGAAAAAGGAAATGTCTCTATTAACATCTGTAAAACTGAAGATCAAATTGGTGATATATTTAACTAAAGCTCTAAGTAAGGGTCACTTCGAAAGGAATAGACTGGAACTGGGAATAATTAATACTTCCAACTAGGTTGAACCCCAATAATTGGCTAGAAAACTTTATGATTAGATGTAGATGGTTGAGTATAATGTGTGTTTGATTCAATCTAGTTCTTGTCTTGAGCACACACACTCACCCAGAAAATTCTAGTTGATAACTATGTCTTACGATACTAATCTATTATGTTTAAGCTTTATTACAAAAATGAGTAAGGAGTTGGATCTTTAACTCAAGTACGTGCCATCTTATCTTAATTCATTAGGGATTAATATCTTAAATTACTACTATACTCAAACTCTCTAATCTTGTCATCTAGTGAACGATTAAGGGTGAATCCTAGAGCCATTATAGTCTAATTGCTCCTAGAAGTCTAGTGGTCAAAAGTTACCATTATTAGAGTCCTGTTAGAATACAAATTCGGTTACTCTCTTTCTTCCAGTCAAATCAGGAGTATCTTCTTTAAAATCCCCCATGTGATCTGTTTCTCAGACCTCATTGTTCCTCTCAAACCCTAAGCAAGAATCAAGAAAAATTTCTCTACTTCGTTCATCAATTTAATTCTCTCATCACCATACCTAAATCAAGACAAACTCCCTCTAAAGAAAAATCCTCATCCAAGACTGAAGCCAAACCCAAGAACATGAAGCCCAAATAAAAAAAAGTGTAAAACCAACAAGTGAACCTGCAGTTACACATGTTCCTTCTCTACCTATACCCTCTATTGTACCTGCACCAACATTCCATGTTCCTGTTGCACCCACTATTCCCACCTATATTGGACCTTCGCTCCCAAATTCACCTTCTCATGCACATGTGTTTGCTTCGAAAAATGCCTCTATTCCCACTAATATCAAATATGTTAAGAGTGACAAGGTGGTAATTGGTGTTGCTGCTAAAGAGGAAACAGTGGTTAATGAAGTTGTGGATTAGGGAGGATCTGTGTCAACTACTACAGATCAAGTAAATTTACCTCCATCAAAGTTAGATGTTCTAGTTTCTACTATTGAAGTTTCACCCTTAGAAATTGTTCCACCCATAAGTAACAAACCACGAGTCAAGGAACATATTGTAGAAACAGACAATGCAACTCAGGAGAAAATGGTGGATACCACAAATGTTATACCTATGGTTGAGTGGGAAGGTGAGAAAGAACCGGCGAATAAAGAGGCTTCTGATGGTCTCTCTTTCAGCTGGACTGAGGATGACATAACGATGGAGGTGAGGAAGAAGGAGGAGTAGTGGCTAGTCATTAGGAGCATCAGGCTCAGAACATGGCTCATGATACTGATGAGAAAAAGAGTGAGAATGAGGGGTGATCTGGAGAGGGAAAGGAGAGTGAGACAAAAGATAAGCTAGATGAACAAGTGGGAGATTCTGGAGAGGAAGAAAAATATAATGAGGAATAATGTGACTCTAAGAGTGAAGGTGAGGAATAAGAAAATGGAAGTGAAAGTGAGATTACTAAACAAGAAAGTGAGAAAGAGAATGCGAATGGAGAATCTGAAGGCTCTATGGCTATTAGGAACGTTGTCATAGTCTCTTCAGAAGAAGCAAGTGGATAGAAAAAGTCTGAAGAAATTGGACCATTTTTAACTCTTTTTACTGGAGATGAGGAGGTCAATAGTGATGAGGAAGATTTACCCCTGTCTGCAGTAGGGAAGAAGAGTAAGAAGGCCCTTGTGAAAGCACAAAAAGTCAGTTGCCCCTACAAGAAAAGAAGTGGATCCTCCTGCTAGGACCCTTCTTACAAGGATTAAAAGTAAGGCAGTTGATGGAAGATCATTAAGAAGTCCAAAGGTGCCAAGAAGCCAAGAAAGCAAGTTCCAGTTGTTGAACTTGTAGTTGAGTTGGATGAAGAGTAAGAGTCTGACTTTACTCTGCAAGAAAAGATATTAGAAAAAAAGAGGAAGGTTGTTAAACCCTCCAGGGAATCTACCACATCTAAGAAGGCCAGTAAAGGAAAGAAAAAGGGGGTTATGCATGTTGTTTGAGAAGCTTACTGAATTCAGGAACAGAAAAGAGTTGGATGGGAAGATTCTTGCAGACACTAATGAAAAAGGTATGGCTCAGTTATTTGAAAAACTTGAATACAAGGATGAAATCACATGTTTGTTAAGTCATTTCCTCCTATGTATGTGCCTGTTGTGGTGGAGTTCTATGCAAACTTCCAATTTGATGGCAAAGTGGTCAAGAGCTTTGTTAGGGGATTTGAGATGGAGTTTGATGATGAAAATCTTGGAATGCTAGTGAATATTCCCTCCTTAGGTTTTGAGAATTACTTGAAGAAAAAATGGTCAACCATAGATAATTATGTGGACACAGGAATTGTGGTCACAAGGAATTTCTCTTAGAAGTTTGAGTTAGATGCTCCCTAGAAGGTGTACAAGACTGATATGACTCTTTTTCACAAGTTGTTGTTTCACTTTGTGAACTCCTGCATATTGCAGAGATATGAGAGGCGGAACGAGGATATCCTGTTGAACATGGATATGATGGAGCTACTTGATACTGGTAGAGCTATCAATCTCCGTAGATTGATGATTCGGCACATGGCAAGGGTTGCGGACACTTCCAAGCCTAAGCATGTTATGCCTTATGGCTTCATGTTAACTGAATTGTTTGACAAGCTGAATATTGGATTTCTTGAGCTTAAGTTTAGAAACCACAATGATGTTATGGATGTTATTACCCTCGAGCAGTGTGTCTATGAGGAGATCAAGGCTAAGGGACCAATGGGTTCTGCTATTCTACCTGGTAGAAACAGGGCATCGGAGCTCACTAAAAGGTTGGAGTTAGCTCTTGAGGAGAATGCCTGATAAGTGGGGATTTTGGCTACTTATTTGCGCCTTTTTGACTTTTGTTTTAGTTCAAAATGCTTAAAGGTATTCCCAAAAAATGATGAAATATGCTTACTTGCATGAGTATTGGAAAATGAGCTAAAGTGATGAAATTCAACTCAAGAATGAGTGATTTTGAACAAGGAAAAAAATCAAGCAAAAAGGGCTAAAGTGCGGACGGCAGAAATCTATCTGCGACCGCAGAATAAGAAGAAAATTTGACATTGTCGCAATGCAAAAGACAAAACGCACAATAATTGTGCGATCGTAGAAGTCAAGGTTCAAAGAGTTAGAATTTCAAGGAAATCAAGATCTGCGGACCGCACTATAATTATGCGGCCGCAGAATTCAAGAAGTGTGGTCGTAGTTCAGAATTGTGCGGCCGCATAAACCACTCATGTCAAGAGTTGCAGCAAAGTGCGGACTATACATGAACTGTACGGACCGCACACAAAATTGTGCGGCCGCAGAACCTCTAAAAGGGCAATTTTTTCCGGAAATTTCAGTTGGGATAAATAGTCTTTTTTGACGAAATTAGGTTAAGTTTTTGAATATCTTAAAGTTGGTAGCCGTTTTTCTTTACTGTTTTAGGAAACTTTATGATAGCTTGTCAATTTTACATTGGATATTTATCTCTTTATCATTTAATATGAATTTAATCATCTTTTCTCCTTTATTTTCTTCATCACCCACTATGAGTAGCTAAATTTCTAGCTAGGGTTGTGACCCAACCCTAGTGTGGGTACCTAATGGGTATTTAATTTAGGGCTTGTTTATGGTTGGGTGTGTAATATTTAGCCTAGTTCTTGCTATAATTGTAGAATTAATGGTTGCAAACATTGATTCAAGCTTATTTGACTTAGTCTCTACTTGAGAAAGAGAGTCTTAGTCTAGAAAAACTTGGCTAACAAGAAATTGGGATGAACTCAAGAAATTGATAGTCCCACTTATAAGGTTGAATCTAGAGATAGTTAAACCCGACTTGAGCATCTATCAACTATTTTGTGCATTACCCATTTGGGCTTGAGAAAGCCAAATTGGGCAAAATCACTCCATTACCGAGAGATATTAAATGAGCAATTATGTGTTGATTGCTATAATACACCTCGACCAACGAAACTTGCTATAAAGCCCACAACCCGTTAAGCAAACACCTAGGTGGAAGTCACAGCCCTAGATCTTTTACATACTTGAAAAACAACACCAAAAATATCATTCTTTAGCTTTACATTGGCAAACCGTAGCATAATTTAGAAGTAGACTTAAAACAAAGTTTGTGGAAGTGCATTTAGACACTTTACACGCTTAGTTCGAGTATATACCTAATCCCATATACGCTCCTTGTGGAATCGATCCTGACTCCCAGTTGGGTAATTATAATTGCAATTGACTGCTTCACAACCCAAAACTGAGGTGTGATTTCACGCGAGATCAATTTTTGGCGCCGTTTCCGGGGAGCTAAAATGGATTTAGCTATATATTTGGTTTTGTGTGTGACTTGTCTTCCTTTCCTTCCGTGTTACTAATATTTTTTGTGAAAAAATTGTAGGTATAAAAATGGCTCTGAACAACAATGATCCTCTCGGAAAATTGCCATTGGGGGATGACGGGGAGGATGACCAAGTTGAAGATGTTCCTCTTGAACCTCAATCAAATATACAAGGTTGCCCGCCTCAAGACAATGTTCTCGTTCCTCCCCCTCCTCCACCAAGAGCGTCTCCACACCGTGTGTTGCCAAACGAAGGATATGCAAGTGCCATAGTCCCGCCTCGCATTAGGATGGGAAACTTCCAAATCACTAATGTTATGCTCTCATTGCTAGAGCATCGGGGATTCTTCACCGGGGCTCCGAGTCAAAATTCATACAAACACTTGAAAGGATTTGTGGACACTTGTTGGGGGAGTAAACAGACCAACATCTGCGTGGATGCTTTAAGGTTAACGTTATTTCTCTTCTCTCTACGGGGGAAAGCCTTATATTTGTTAGAAATATTGCCAAACCATTCTATCCGTACATGGGATGAATTGACGGAGAAATTCATTGCCAAGTTCTTATCTCTCGGGCATATGGCTACTCTTCGAGACGAGATTCTGGCGTTCAAGCAATAACCCAATGATCCTTTGCATGAGATATGGAAGAGGTACCGTACTATGGTGAAAGAGTGCCCAAACAATGACATGACGGAGGCTATGATTCAACAAACTTTCTATAGGGGGATCAATACTACCAATCAATGTGTGGTCAACCAACTTGCCGGTGGAAATTTCATGATAACACCATATGCCGAAGCTTTTGAGATCCAAGTAGAAATGGAGGATACTTCATCGGCATGGCAAAGTAGAGCAAATGTTCCTCAAGGTGATCCAAATGTGATTCATCTGCATAAAGAATTGCATGATCATGGGCAAGCAATTGCCGAGTTGACCACCACAATGAATCAATTAGCCAAAGCTCAACTTCAACAAGTTCAAGGCCCTAAATAAGTAAATTCAATGGAAGGTATAAATATGATGGTGAACAAACGAAGGAAAAAGGGGCAACAAGTGCAAAATGGAACAATATGTGCAAGAAGCTGGTGAGTTTAACCAAGATGAATCCTACAATGAACAAGAGGAGGAAGTGAAATATGTGAACAAGTTCCAAGGGCAAAGAAACAACTCACAAGGCCCGAATCAACAACAATGGCGATCTCAATAAAATCAAGGGAATTGGAACTCAAGCAACCAAGGTAATTTGGAATAATCATAACCACCAAGGTAATTGGAACAATCAAAACAACCAAGGAAATTGAGGTTGCAACAATCAAGGGTATTGGGAGGCAACAACCAAGGGGGTTAGAACAATAACCAAGGGAATCAGGGGTCGGGCTTTCAAAGGCCCCTGATGTATCAACAACCAAGCAGCCCGCCTCCTTTTCCTTCCATGGTCCTAGCTCTTCCAACATAAGATGGGGCGAATTGGTAACATGTTCAAACAAATGATGGAGAAAAATGCCGACTCTAATGCTCAACTAGCCTCTCACAACACTTCAATCTGCAATTTGGAAGTTCAATTGTGGCAAATCTCACAATCTGTGAACACTCGTCCTAAGAGTCACTACCAAGTGACACAATGGTGAACCCAAAGGGAGGGAACAACATGGGACATGCTATGGCCGTGACCACAAGGAGTAGAAAAAGTGGGGATGAAACCACCTCAAGTCAAAGAAGAACTGTGGATGATGAACAAGTAATTCAAGAAGATGAGATTCCAAACAATGTGGTGCAAGAAAATGACGAAGTGGGAATTGATATTGATCAAAATGTGGAGGAGACTCATGAAGAAGTGAACTGACTAGGGAACACATAGTTGACATACCGGAACCAATAGTGCCAAAGGCTAAGGCACCTATGCCAAGGCCTCCTCCTCAATACCCTCAAAGGCTTTCCAAACAAAATGGAGAGAACCAATTCAAAAAGTTCATTAACATGATGAAGAGTTTATCTATTAATGTGCCATTGGTTGAGGCTTTGGAGCAAATGCCCCGATATGAAAAGTTCATTAAGGATTTGGTGATAAAGAAAGGTCGATGAATTGGGAGACTATAAAGATGACACATCAAGTGAGTGCAATTGTGCACTTAATGGCTCCGAAAAAAGAAGATCCCGACGCTTTCACAATCCCTTGCACCATTGGAAGCGCCGACTTCGCCAAAGCTCTTTGTGATCTAGGGGCGAGTATCAACTTTATGTCCTACTTTGTTATCAAAAATTTGGGGATTGGGAAACCAAGACCCACTTCTATGAGGCTACAAATGGCGGATCGTACTATGAAGAGACCATTGGGTATTATTGATGATGTGTTGGTTTGATGATGTGTTGGTTTGAGTTGACAAGTTCATCCTCCCGATGGACTTTGTGATTATTTATTGTAAAGTAGACTATGAGGTGCCTATTATTCTAGGGAGACCTTTCCTTTCTACGGGGAAGGCTCTTGTTGATGTGGAAGCTGGTGAGATCACCTTTCGGGTGATGAAAAAGTGGTTTTCCATGTGTGAAAATCTATGAGGCAAATGAATAGCACTGAAGTATGTTCGTGTGTGGACTTAGTGACCGAGGTGATTATTGATGTTTCTAGTGCCATGATGAATGTTAATGATACTTTGGAGGCCGTATTGCTTAATAATAATGATGATGAGAAGGATGACTATGTGGAATGTGTGAATGTATTGCAAGGAATGAGGTCGTACACCTATGAACCCCGCAAACTGTCCTTAGATCTTGAAAATCGGAAGACTCCTCCAACAAAGCCCTCAATCGAGGAGCCTCCCACTTTGGAGCTAAATCCATTACCTCCACATCTCAGTATGAATTGCTTGGCCCTTGTTCTACTTTACCGGTTATTCTTTCCTCTTGTTTGACTAACGTGCAAGTGGACTCTACTTTTGTTGTGCTACAAAAGGGGAAGAAAGTTATCGGATGGACATTGGCGAATATTCGGGGTATAAGTCCCGCCTTTTGCATGCATAATATTATTTTGGAGGATAATGCCAAACCCTCCATCGAACATCAAAGAATATTAAATTAAGCAAGGTGGTCAAGAAGAAGATCATAAAATGGTTGGATGTCGGGGTTGTTTACCCCATTTTCGATAGCTCATAGACCTCTCCGGTGCAATGTGTCCCAAATAAAGGGGGAATGGCTGTGGTCACCAATGACAAGAATGGTGACTGGGTGAACAGTGTGTATGGACTATCGCAATCTCAATAAAGTCACAAGGAAAGACCATTTCCCACTTCCATTCCTTGATCAAATGCTTGATAGGTTAGCCGGTCGTGCTTTCTATTGTTTCCTTGATGGATATTCCGGCTACAATCAAATTCTTATTGCTCCAGAGGAACAAGAGAATACTACTTTCACATGCCCCATATGGTACTTTCACATTCTCGCGGATGCCATTTGGGTGATGCAATGCACCGGCGACTTTTCAACGGTGTATGATGGCTATCTTGGTGGAGGATTTTCTTGAGATTTTCATGGATGATTTTTCTGTGGTCGGGAATACCGTTGATGATTGCTTGAAAATTTTGGATAAGGTTTTGGCAAGATGTGAGGCGACAAACTTGATATTGAATTGGGAAAAATGTCACTTCATAGTCGAGAAAGGCATTGTCCTCAGCCATAAAATTTCAAAGCATGGTATTGAGGTCGACAAGGACAAAATAAAGGTGATTTCTAAACTCCCACCCCTACATCCGTGAAAGGAGTGAGGAGCTTCTCGGGTCATGTGGGGTTCTATCGCCGTTTTATCAAGGATTTTTCCGAAGTGGTGAACCCCTTGTGTAAGTTGTTGGAGAAGGATGCCAAATTCCATTTCAAAGAGGATTTCATGAAGGCATTCGAATTTCTCAAGTTCAAACTGAATACTCCTCCTATTATCACCGCACCAGATTGATCTTGCCTTTTCAGCTCATGTGTGACGCAAGTGATGTGGCGGTCGGAGCAGTTTTACGGCAACGTATCAACAAAATCTTCCATCCGGTCTGCTATGCTAGTAAGACCATGAACGATGCCCAAGTCAATTACACAGTGATAAAAAAAAAGCTATTTTCTATTGTATTTGGTATGGAGAAGTTTCGTCCGTACTTGATGGGTACAAAGGTGATTGTCCACACCGATCATACGGCATTTCGGTACTTAATGAGAAAAAAAGATTCAAAGGCGAGGTTTATGCGGTGGGTGATTTTATTGCAAGAGTTTGATATAGAAATCCAAGACCGAAAAGGCAATGAAAACCAAGTGGTAGACCACTTATCTCGATTAGAGGAGGAGGGGAGGCCACATGACAGCCTTGAGATTAATGACTCCTTCCCCGACGAGCAACTTCTAGCCATTTCAATGACCGATATGCCATGGTTCGCCGACTTAGCAAATTATCTTGTGAGTGGTATTGTACCGATTGAGTTATCTTCAAACCAAAGGAAGAAGCTCAAACGGGATTTCCTTGACTATTATTGGGATGAACCATATCTCTTCCGGATTTGTACTGATGGTGTGATTCAACGATGTGTACCAGAGAAAGAACAAGTGAAAATTCTTGAGGCTTTCCACTCTTCACCATATGGTGGTCACCATGGTGGAGCGATAACGGAATCAAAAGTGTTAAGTTGTGGATCTATTGGCCTATCCTCTACAAGGATGCTAATGATATAGTCAAGCGTTGTGATGAATGTCAAAGGGTTGGTGGGATTTCTAAGAAAAATGAGATGCCCCCGCCACCATCTTAGAGATTGACATTCTTTATGTGTGGGGTATTGATTTCATGAGACCGTTTGTAAGCTCTTGTGGGAGCACCTACATTCTGGTAGCTATGGACTATGTGTCAAAGTGGGTTGAAGTCGTGGCTCTACCCAACAATGAAGCTCGAATTGTGGTAGCATTTCTGAAAAAGAACTTCTTTACAAGATTTGGTACTCCAAGGGCCATTATAAGTGATGGGGGATCGCACTTTTGCAACAAAGACTTTGATACCTTAATCACCAAGTATGGTGTCACTCACAAAGTCTCGACCCCCTATCACCAAGCAAGCGGGCAAGTGGAAGTTTCCAACCGGGAGATCAAGAGTATTTTGTCAAAAAATAATGAATGCCAACCGGGCGGATTGGTTGAAGAAACTTGATGATGCTATTTGGGCTTATAGGACGGCTTACAAAACACCGATTGGTATGTTTTCATATGGTTAGTGTTCGGGAAAGCTTGTCACCTTCCAGTGGAACTTGAGCACAAGGCTATGTGGGCACTGAAGAGGCTTAATATTGAGTAGGATGTCGCTGATAACCTAAGGTGGTGCAATTGAATGATCTTGATGAATTCCGGTATCATGCATATACAAGTTCTTCCTTATACAAGGAGAAGATGAAGTACCTCCATGACAAGTACATTCGAAACAAGGAGTTCAAATAAGGTGATATTGTGTTATTGTTCAATTCTCGGTTACGGATGTTTTTGGGAAAGTTCAAGTCTAAGTAGATTGGTCCGTTTAAGGTTGTGAATGTGACACCCTTTGGTGCATTAGACTTGAAGAATAAAAATGATTAAGTGTTTAGAGTCAATGGTCACCGGATGAAGCATTATTTTGGAAAGTTGATGATGGCCACGGCGTGGCATTGATTCATTTCAAGTTATTGATGGTAATCTGTGTCGTGTCGGGATGTTAAATCAGGTGCTTATTAGGAGGCAACCCATGTTTCTTTTTATTCTTCTTTTTCTTCTTTTTAGATAGGTTTTGTTATGTGCTAACTGGTTTTGAAGTGAAATGCAGGAATGAGTGTGCTTTGTAGGAACTGTGCTCGAAAAAATGGCTAAGTGTTGAACAAGTGCGGATTGCACATTTATTGTGCAAACCGCACAATCTTGCATGCCACAGCAGAAAGGAGTCTGCAGCCGCACAATTCTTTGTGCAGTCGCACAATTGGAGACCCAAAAATGCAACTCTCTGAAGTTTGAAATTGCAGAGAATTGGCCAATATGCGGCTGCACTTGCAATTGTGCGGACCGCACAAATATCTACGGCTGCACCCAATATTGTGTGGACCGCAGATCTTCAAAGGGACTAGGTAAAGAGTGTTGACCGCACACAAAATTGTGCGGCCGCACTCAGCTGCATATTTTTTACCTAAGTTGGTCAAGTTATAAATAGGCCCTCCTCTCACTGTTCCAAACTTTACGCACTTTGAACTCTTGATACCAAAGCAAGCACAGTGCACAAAAATTGTTTCAAACATCACACTCATTTCATCAGCCTAGATTCTCACTTGCATCATTCATCACTGGTATGTTCAATTCATGTTTAGATTTTTCAAAATTTTCTTAGTTTTAGTTCTTAATTAGTATAGTTATTTTTAGGCCTAAATGTCAGATGATTCATCATGTGTGCTTAAAATTGTGCGGGTAATTTCATATGTACTCATTGAGCGTTGGGTAAATCATGTATCATGTCTAATTTGCCAATACCATGTCTAAATTGTGCAAAAATTGAAAAACCTAAGTTCGGTGTCGTCTAATGTTGAATTCTGCCGGCCGCACATGAAATTGTGCGGTCCACAGATCCTTAGTCAAGGCAATAAGTTGTGTATTCAATGTGCGGACCGCACTCAAAATTGTGCAGTCCGCAAAAAATGATTTGCAGCCGCAGAAAAATTTGTGTGACCGCATACCCAAACATCAGAGAGCTAGTATTACTAGGTCTGGATTTGTGCTGCCGCACTCACAATTGTGCGATCCGCACAAGTCATTCTGCGGTCGCACTCAGTATTGTGCGGACCGCACTTTCACATTTGCATACTATTTTTTCTGCAACTTTTTACAACCTGCTTCTGAACTTTAACTGACTCATGTTGCTTTGTATATCATACAATGGTTCAATCAACAGGTTGAGGTGATACTTCTAAAGGGAGGGGTGAACCCTCCCGAGGCAGAGGTAAGGGTACTCAACATCTTGTAGTGTAGAAGAAAGCAAAAGAAACGAAGCCAACAACTGGGAGAGGTAGGTCCACAGAGCCCTTAGAATCAAGTTCTTATATCCCTTCTAGGGAAGCTTCTGAGGACCACTCAGTGGAAGAACAACCTGAGGCCCAATCTCAACCACCACAGTTCCCTAGGAGATACCAACTCCGAAATGGACCCTCCACTCAGCAAGCTCTTCTGAGGGTTCAGATGAAGGCAGTCAGGGTTTAGAACCCTCATCTACACACACTCCCTCGGCACTAGTCATAATGGATAATGATGATTATATTCCATATGATGGTAGAGGTGGTGACACTAAAGTGGGCGTCCTAGAGAGGTCGAAAAAGAAGGAGGCATGGGAAGACAGATTTGTGAACTTGACGGCATTTACCAAATTTAGAGAGTGGTGTCCCCAGAGATCGCTCACACTTGAGCGACAGTTTTTGTTGAAGGATTTGGATAGATTCAATCCAAATTTGGCAAAGCAATTCAGAGAGAGAAAAGGGTAGACGTGGTTCACTCGGAGTGTTATGGATTACAAGGAGCATTTGGTATGGGAATTCTATGCCAGTGTGGCACACATCAAGATGGGTACTAAAGTGACCAAGTTGAGAAACCTGAAGGTCAGATTTGATCAAAGCAATCTGAACGCCTACTTGGGGTTCGAGGAAGTGGAGCCAGTTCAGTACTTGGAAAAGTTTTCAATGGGTGATGCAGCTCGCCTTTGGCTAGCAGAGATCTTGGCAGATTCAGGACCATCACCACCGTGGATCACAGTGGAGGTTACCATTACACGATCTACCTTTAACTTTGAAGAAAAAGGGTAGCAAACATTTGTGTGCAGCCGTATAGACCCGAGCCAAAATAAGAACAATCCTCCAATCCCACGGGCAGTCTTGGTGGCATCTATCATGGCCGGGTACCCAATAAATATGGGTGGCAACATGTCGGCCAACATGTCAGTACCCTAACACCCTCACGGAGTACCTCACATATGCGGGGGTGGAGCCGAGGAGATTTGATATGAAGGTTCGGGATAAGAAGCCCTTCTCCTAGTATTCTTTGAAGGACCCGGGGAACCTGAAGCTCAAGGGTAAGTCAGCTTCTACCGTAGGCCATTCTGATGAGCCATCGGTGATGGTTGCAGATTCAGCTGTTATGCCTTCCACAGAAGTCGGTCATTCCACTGAGACAGTTGACATGCCACCACCCCCATCTTCTAGACCATCAGTATCAATATCATTGTCCTCCTCCTCCACATATCCATTCACTGCGCTACGAGTCTCCCAGACATTGGCGAGTCTCAACAATTGGATGCAGACAGCCACTACAAAGCTGTCTGACATATCCAATGATGTTGCAGCACAGTCTTCTACCCCAGCAGCACTACAGGTTCCTTAGTCAGTGGAGGAAACATTGAAGAAGATCTTGGACAATCAGAAGACCATCATGGATACATTGGTGGCACATGGAGGAGCTATTGAGGAGTTGGGTAAACAGGTGAAGAAGATGAGGAAATCACAGGCCTCGAGGAAATCAGTGGACAAGTTGAGACGTGAGGTGACCAAGATAGCAGCAGCTAGTGATCTTCTATTTGATTTACTGATGGAGACATATCCATGAGTACCAGCAGAACCAGCAGCACTATCAGCACCAGTGGCACTAGCTTCTCAGTCTAACGAGCCAGACCTTGCTGCTCACACTACTTAAGAGGTGCTACAGATGTTCACCAACCTTGTTACTCCCCGAGCAAAGGATGATGAGATCTAGTTGGAGGATCCTGAGGGTGGTGATGTTTCTATGCACACTGAGACCACATAGGGAGTTCTCTCTACTCTCTGCCCTTCCTTATTTTGATTTTTGTTAAGCATTGAGGATAATGCTTATTCTTATTCAGGGGGTAGTCTATTTTGATTGATTTGGTATTACATTGGCCTATAATAACTAAAATACTCTATTTTTATCTTTATTTTCTTTTTCATTATGCATATATTTCTCCCTCTCTATTGATGTATATATTTTCTTTCCCATTCTCGGTTTGTATATTGATTTTTTGCTTTCGGTAGTTACTTCATAGCTTCTTTGTTTTATCTCTTAGTAGTTTAGCTTCTTATTTACTTTATAGCTTCTTTTTGATTTGGTAGCTTCTTTTTATGTTTAAGTGATCAATAAGCCTTTGGTTTTCTTAATGCCACGATTCTTTCCAAAGGTGGTTTTTGTGTGAACCGGGTGACTCTTCCCAACGATGGATGGCGTGACAACCTTATTATGGGATTGAGCCCGTTTTTTATGTTTAGGTAAGCAGTAGTAATAATAAATAAAAGGGTCAAGCATGCTTCACTTAATACCAACACACTTAACTACATGCTTATGGTTAAATGGCTCTAGTTAGTGACCTTGTGACTCTTGTGTTGACTTAGACAATTATCGAGTGGTTTAGTTGAACCATTTGTGGTTTTCAATCTTAAATATGGTTGTTGTGGGCCCTAGAATCTATCCTCTTTAACAATCCAGCTATGTGAATGGTGAGATATTTTTTTACAAGTCTAAGTACCCGTGCGAATGGTCTAGAACTTTCCCTGAATGTGTTTCTAGCGAAATTCTAAGTTTTGCTTGGCTTGAGAAGTGATTGTAGACTCTCCTTGGACCGTTTTGAAAATTTTCATGGCCCACCAATGATATTATACTTAGTCAATCCTTTTGAGCCTAAAGCATTTTTCATTTGATAACTATGTTACAAACCTTTACCCGTTTTGTAGTGATCCTCTCTTGGCATCCGAGCTTTCCTTAACACTCATGAGAAGCAGATTGGCGAAAAAATAAGTTTGGGGGAGGGGAAAGGAGTTTTAAAGTGGTATCAAGGTACAGAAAGAGGAAATAAATGAAGAAAAGGAAAGGCAAAGAAAAATAAAGAAAGAACAAAAGAAAAACACAAAAAGAAAGTGAATAAATTGAAGATTTGAAGGGATTCAAAGAAAAGCAAAAGTGCAAAACATTGAGAAAAGAAAGAAAGAGAAAATGAATATCATGACCAAGAAAGAGTGATGTCAAGTCTCTCTAGTTCTCCTAAGGAAATAGAAAATGACTCGAAGAGTCGGCAAAGCATGATCCTAACAAAGAGAAAATGGAGTGTTCAAGGAAAGATGAACTCGTTCTATTCCAACATTAACCACCTTCGTCCAAAAGCCTTCATTACATGCCGAAGAAGCCCTACGTGATTTCAAGCCGAGTGAGCTTACATTAGTGGTGATTTACATGAGGGGCAAGCATATGGTACTTAAAGTCGTACTTATGACATTCTTTTGAGAGTGATGAGCGAACTTTTCACAAATCATTGAATTGAGTGCTTTATTCTTAAACGAGATAATCTAACGGAGAGTAGAGGAGAAGGAGTTTAGGATCCACGGTGACCTATATGAAAGAGCGAACTTCCTTGATGAATAAAGTAAACTCTTGATGCTCAAGTGTCACATTAGAGCTATTTGTGCTTTAAACTTCAAAACATTTCCTTGTTGATAATTCAAGAGTGTGTGGGTAACTGTTGGTCCCAATAGCTCTTTTCTTGTGGAGGAGGAAATTACCTTATTTTCCTGAGGACATGCAAAAGCTTAAGTTTGGGGGAGTTGATAAGTGGGGATTTTGACTACTTATTTGCGCCTTTTGACTTTCTTTTAGGTTCAAAAATGCTTAAAGGTATTCCTGAAAACTGATGAAATATGCTTACTTGCAGGAGTATTAAAAAATGAGCCAAAGTGATGAAATTCAACTCAAGAAAGAGGGTTTTTAAACAAGGACAAAAATCAAGCAAAAAGGGCTAAAGTGCGGACCGCATAATTTTGTCGGCGGCCGCAGAACCAAAAGAAAATTTGACAATGCTGCAATGCAAATTGCAGACTGCACAATAATTGTGCGGTCGCAGAAGTCAAGTTTCAGAGAGTTGGGATTTCAAGGAAATCAAGATCTGCGAACCGCACTATAATTGTGCGGTCGTAGAAACCAAATGTGCGGTCGCACCCAGAATTGTGGAGTCCGCAGAACTCAAGAAGTGTAGTCGCAGTTCAGAATTGTGCGGCCGCAGAAACCACTTCAGTCAAGAGCTGCAACAAAGTACGGACCGCACACAAGATTGTACGGTCGCAGAACCTCCAAAAAGGTAATTTTGTTCGAAAATTTCAATTGTGTCATAAATAATCTTTTTTGACGAAATTAGGTTAAGTGTTTGAATATCTGAAAGTTGGTAGTCGTTTTTCTTTACTTTTTTAGGAAACTTTATGATAGCTTGTCAATTTACATTGGATTTTCATCTCTTTATCATTTAATATGAGTTTAATCATTTTCTCTCCTTTATTTTCTTCATCACCCATTACGAGTAGCTAAATTTCTAGTTAGGGTTGTGACCCAACCCTAGTATGGGTACCTAATGTGTGTTTGATTTAGGGCTTGTTTATTATTAGGTATGTAATATTTTTCCTATTTCTTGCTATAATTATAGAATTAATAGTTATACATTGATTCAAGCCTATTTGACTTAGTCTCTACTTGAGAAAGAGAGACTTAGTCTAGGAAAACTTGGCTAACAAGAAATTGGGATGAACTCAAAAAATTGATAGTCCCAATTAAAGGGTTGAATCTAGAGATAGTAAAACCTGACTTGAGCATCTATCAACTGCTTTGTGCATTACCCATTTGGGCTTGAGAAAGCCAAATTGCGCAAAACCACTCTATTACCGAGAGATATTGAGTGGGTAATTATGTGTTGATTTTTATAATACACCCCGACCAACGAAGCCTGCTCTAAAGACCACAACCCATTAGGCAAACACTTAGGTGGAAGTCACAGCCCTAGATCTTTTACAAACTTGAAAAATACCAATAATATCATTCTCTAGCTTTACATTTGCAAACCTTAGCATAATTTAGAAGTAGACTTAAAATAAAGTTTGTGGAAGTTCATCTTAGACACTTTATGCGCTTGGTCCGAGTATATACCTAATCCCATCTACACTCCATGTGGAATCGATCCCGATTCCCAGTTGGGTAATTAAAATTGCAATCAACTGCTTCACAACCCAAACTGAGGTGTGATTTTGGGTGAGATCAATGCCAAGCAAAGAGAAGACAATGATGAGGTTTTTTTTGTTCTAGTTTTGAGTAGGTTGCAAGATGTTTAGTTTATTTTGCTCTAATATCTTGAGTCAAGGCCCTAGGCTTAATTTGGCACTGCTAAATGAATTCTCTGGTGGTGTTTTAATGTTTCGCAAATGGTTATATCATCAGCGTAGTTTATTTGTTTTGATAATTCTTAAGCTTGTGATGTAGCCTATATGGCCATGAATTTTGCATTAACAGTGCTTAGTTTGTCTAACATCTTTTTCGATTTTTTTCGATGATGCCAATAGGGGGAAGATAGAGTTGGGGGCTGGTGTTCATGTGCATGTTTGTGTGCTTGTTGTATATATGTTGAACATGCTCTAGGTCATAATGGGGTGATATGATGTGATTACCTGGTTTTCATGTGCACAAAGTTTGCCATCATCAAAAAGAGAAAATGTGTTGAGTATCGAGGTTTTGATGATTAACAACATTTGTTCAGAGGAAATGCTCTAAGAACCAATGTTGTTGCTTAACTGCTCTAAGAATCAGCTCCTCAAGGTTGATGATTGCACGTTCTTGCAAGACAGTAACTTTATTTCAAAACTACCCAAGTCCGAGTTTGTTGGAAGGAGTACTAAATATGATAAGGGTTGTCATCCAAGAAAATATATCTGCATAAGCGAGAGATAAGAGTACCAATAATTGTGGAGTCCTTGGAGTACTAGGGGTCCTATCAAACGAGAAGCTGACTACACATCGGACTCCTAAAACATCTCGTAGTCCAAGCAATTTAAATACTATCTTTTTGGACTACTGAGATTATCTTTTTACACATCAACTGAAGAACTGTATTTTCTATACTCAAGTCGAGTACCAGTTATATGTTCTTCTTAAGTCAGTCAAGTAATGTGTTTTAGGAAATCGAGTCGTAATCAAAGTGTTATGTACAATCAGTGAGTTGGAGTGGGTGTTTGTTTTGCAAGTTGGAGTTACTTGTAAGTTAAATAGTTGAAGTAGGAGAATTGGAGAGTATTGAGTTACAGATTTGTAATCGATACATTTGGCTCATTGTTCTAGTAAAGTTGAAGCTAAAATCCTACGTGGTATGTCGTGATTTTTGCACCTTTTGAGCCGGGTAATTTTTCATGTAAAAATTGATGTCTACTTTATTGTTTATGTTTGCTTACGCTTAAGGAGTAACATAACGAACCAAGCTCTTTAGTAATCCATAAAAGCACTTAACTCACAGTCTAGCTTATATGATTTTCTAACTATATAGTTAGTTGTGAATGAGCACCGTCCAACCAATGGGTGTTATCTAGTACCTCTTAATAAGAAAATTTAATGAATATATATGTTCTAAAAAGTAATATGTGTATCTTTAATATTGGTTTGTCGAGAGTGGAGACTATAGAGTTAGGTGAATATAGGACCTTTGCATATAGACCTGGTACGCTAGCCTAAAAGGGGTTGTACTAAATAGTCAATGGCAATGAAGTGTTGTATATAAGGATCTTCATCATCTCCCACTTTGCAGGTACCCTACACTTAGCTTTTTCATAATATTGAGTGAGAGCTAGCTAGACTTATGATTAGAAAATATGGCATCCAGCTCTATTTTCACTGGCCTATAATTAACATTTCTTCTCAGACAACCCAGTTGCCTTCCACTTTTGCCAAACTATTGACTTGAGAAAATAAGTGATGTTACTCCAACATCAAGCCTGACCTACGAAACAGGGACAGATCTAGAGGGTCGGTTATGAATTCAGTAGCTTTATCCCCGGCCTTGCATATTTATATATTTACTAATTATTTATTTATAAGTATTTGACCGTGAATTTGATTATTGTGATATTAACTTAAGATCGTTGTAAAAATTCCAAACTTTAAATCTTTTAATCATCCGCCTTTTCTTAGAAAGTTAATATTCTCTCCAGTTATTTTTCCTTTTTGTAAAAAAAAAATAAAAAATCATGTTTGGTGCTCACAGCACAGCTAGATACTTATCTTTATTCTCCCATCAAGGTGTATAATAGTAATCTATTTGAAGTTTGACTATTAGTTTACTATTCGTAGAAAGCAAAACTATAGTACCATGCAAAATGTAGCAACTTCAGCTTCCCACCCTTCAAGCGGAATTGACCCGCTCTACATAAATTACGCGTCTCATCATTTAGGCGTAAGATTCCTTCGAGAGAATTGACTTTGTAGTCCTTTATAAATTTGTTTATATTTCTTTTACGAGAGATCTTCACTTTTTACACATAAGAGATTTAAAAATAATACACAAGAGATCTCAAAAAGAAAGGAAATATCAGCCCTTGCTATGTCCAAAATGCAAGAAGCAATTTCTTGGTGCGTGGGCGAAGTTTGAAATTTGAAGAAGTCCTTTAATATACTCCATGATGTTATGGAAAATAGTTATACATTGCAATTGTACTAGCGTTAGGGGACATAATGTATAAATAGCACATCACATTAGGCCTTATTATTATGGGATTTTAACTTATATGCAAAGATAATGTGAAAAGAATTTTAAACTAACGGATCATTTCAAAACTAACTAGAGGTAGTTAGTTGTTCGTATTAAGCAGAGTCAGTAACCTGAAAAATAAGGTTAGTAACATGTTATATATTAATAGTGTTAAAATTATATATTTTCATGCTCTAACAGCTGTACCATCATCGTGTGACATGTGTAATAAGTCAACTCACATTGGCCCCTCAATTTATGATAGACTTTTGAGTGGTTTTAGACCTGAATGTTGATATAATGATTTGCAATAAGAAATATTAGAGGCCTGCGCATTGCATTAATATCCCATGCACGTTTGCATGGTTGAGATGTGAACAACGAAGTGAAATACTCCCTCCGTAATTTTTTCTTGGCAAGTTTTAATTTTGTACTCTATTTAAAAAATAATAAATGAAGTGCATAATTTATCATGATATTTATATTTATTAATATATATTTTATTGAATTTTAAAAAATAAAAATATATTTATATGTCAAGTAAAAATGAACGAAAAGAATATTATAATTTGTGAATACGGATGGTCCAAACAATCACAAAGATCATGTTGGAAACTGTAGAAACCTTGATATCTTATTTAACTAAGATAGACGCCGTTCTATCAATCCAAGAAATCACTGAAATTTATAATATTTGACGTCATAAGTTCGTAACAATCTTTATCTCAATTCTTTGTTATCCACTGCTATAATTCGACAAGTAAGTGCTAGGCTGGCTGCTCTTTATTTATTAATATATATTCTATTTGATAAAGCTTCTTTTCTTTGTAAATTATGAAAGACTCGAACATAAAATTAATGTGCACTAATAAAGTAGTTTGAATTTTATTAAATTAGTACCAACTGATTGAAAAACATTCATGTCAAACATTCCGAATCTATTCCAAGAAAAAGCAAAATAGGATATCAAGATTTGCTTCCTTTGTGCAGAGTAGTATGAGATATCATCATGTTATAATGTCTCTTATTTAATATTCTGCTATTTCAATAGAAAAGGATTTGATTGGTCTCACAACTCAATCCTCTTTCAAGTTTACAAAAAAGAATATGCTATAAAATATTATTGTGGATGTCCATTTATTATTTCTCCATAGATAATTTTTCTGAAAAAGATTATCCGTTTAGTACTCGATTGAAGTTTATATAAAACCAGTTGATGCAGAGGTTGCAAGGAACTCAATGAATAATATTACAGCAACTTCTTATTAAACAGACAGGTTGCGAGCAGCTCATGCAGACAGCTTACGAGCAGCTCAAGAAAAGCATCACAACTGCTTCTTTCTTCTATATATAGATGAGTTTTCAGTTCATTATATACGTCAGTTTAAAGTTGAATAATGTATCAATCCCTCTCGATACTTGTTTTCGATTTATTATTATACTTTACAATTTTTATTTTATAACAGAATATTGTTTGTTCACTAGGATATTTTTCTAACTTTTTACATAAACTAAACATATCCATTGTGTCTTATACTTCTCAAGAAGAAAAATTTTATAATTTCTTGTACAAGAAATATAAATTGCAGAGAAAGCTTTTAAGTTTCGTACTATAGGTACAACTCAAGAATAAATATATTAAAATGAACAATATGTTAATTCGACTAACCGACCCC
>ML439140.1:127985-177273 GCA_005239525.1 Nicotiana knightiana
CCGCCGCCCCCCCCCCCCCTCCCCCCCACCACTCACCTTTTAAAATAGAGTCACATTTAGAAAGTGCCAAACCAAATTTAATAAAAGATAGCAATGTATGTCGCTATCAAGAAAAGGATGGCCAAAAATCTGTATTAAGTAATATATTTATATATAAATATAGTATTCATTTTACTGGTAGACTTGAGAAAGAAAGAAAAACTACGTTCTCCTACACGAAAATACATGCATGTCGAATAATAAGTTACAAATGTTTAAGTTGTCTACTAAATCATGAACTAAATACCTAAGCCATCTTGAAAAGCTACCAATTATAATTTCACTTGTATGCACGTACATTATAATTTTTTTAATTATCGGTACAATTTAACTTACTATATGGTTTGAAGTTATTAATTAGTTCGACTTACTATATGGTTTGTTGGACTTAATTAATGTACAGTAGTCTATCTTTTAGGTGATCAGACATTGTTATACTTACTGCATAGAAGTTAAACTCTTTAATTAGTTTTACCTTCACAAAATGTACAAATACTTGAAGAGGTTAATAATTAACTAGCATTTTTTAAAGCATTTTATTTATGCCTTTTTCGAAATAACAGAAATGTAGTAAAAGTTAGAACAACTATCTCCAAAACGTAATAAAATTGGATGCTTTTATTAACAAGACTATTTGTACTCGTATTCCTTTAATAGTGAAGGGTAAGTACTAAACTTCTGAAATGAACGGTCTGGGAAAAAGACTGTCAAATATTACTCCCATAGTTGTCTGTTTTGGTAGAAATTGAAAGCAACTTATGATACAAGTACAGTAAAATAATGAAGTTTGGAATTTCTAAAGATGTCACATGTATTTGTATGCACATATCTACACTCATTTACCTGTCAGTTTGTCTTGTAAAGGTAAAGGCATAACCTGTTAGCAAAGAAATTGAAGTTAGCCCATATAATTAAGTAATAAAAGTGTGTGCTCCATCTCTTTAACAACTTAAGTTTTTAGATGATACGATCGAATAATTCAATATGATATCAGGGCAGGGTGAGATCTTGGGCTCGAGTTTCCCCGTCACTCAGTAACAAACAGAATTTCCACTTGCTTGGTTTTGAAGAAGAATCAGGTTCGTGCTCACAGCTTAACCTTAACTAATTTCTTGTACTCAGAAGATATTGGGATATACTATTAATCATACAATTTAGACATACTATTGTGATTTATTTTTTATGGAATAGTTATTTATTTAATTTATTCAATTCAATAAAGTAGTATTTTAAATAGATCATTTGTTACATGTGTGTCCTTTTTAGTTATGTAGTAGACAATTTAGTGTATGGAGTTTTAGCTCATGCACAGAAGATTAAATTATCGGTTCTCATAATTAATAAACTATGCTCACAATCAAAGATATTATTGGGCAAAATATCTTGATGATTGTAGCACAAGATTACAGTATAATTTGTCTTGATTATGAGAGTGGTTTTACTCCGACTTTTTGTGCTAGTATACTTAGTGTATATTGAACGGACCAAGTAGAGAAAAGATATTTTTGTACTAAATATATATAAAATATTTTCTCTAATTCATAAAATGATCTTATACTCCTAATCTTGATATAATTATTATGATCAATGTGATTTGTTTATTGTTTTGATTTATCAAAAGGTATAACTTTATTCAAAGTTAGTGTATGTGTTTACCTTGAAAATAGTATTAACAATTATATCTAATTTGTGGTTCTAAAAATATGTGATTTATTCCATTACTAGTTAATAATCAAGAAGTAATGAATTTAAGTAAGGAAAATGAGGTAAGCAAACCAAAGTCGTCAAGAAGTCGGGGACCTCGAGCTCAGTAATACCGGAGACCTCGAGGGTTGCCTTTGGCAATTAATAATGGATAATAAATGAAGACAATAAATGGAGAGCAATAAATGAAGAACAATAAAGTTGTAGGACAAATTTGAGCACGTTAAGCGAGAAAAGCAGAGAATTTTTATTGCAGTAAGAATGTTGTGTCTTACAAAATGATAGGGATCCCGTTTATATAAGAGGGGAGAATCCCAACATAGTACATGTATAATTGTGACAAAGAAATACTATTGGTACAGCTGTATAACGACTTAGTACAGACTTCTACTATTTCTTGCAGATCTTATCAGTTCTAACCATGTGTCATTGTTCCCGCCTTTCCATGATGGTCATCGATTTTTATAATGCCTCGAGGTCTGCTGTGACGAGTCTTCGATATACTCTCTCGAGGGATGCACCTTGGGGTCGAACTTCGGACTCTGTTCGAGCCTCTCGAGACCGGACTTGGAATGCCATAGAGGCCTTAAAATCGGATTTCCCCGATTTTGGCCGTATACATTATGCCTAATAGATTGAACAATAACGAGTAGCATTTGTGAAATAATAATTAGTTGATAGAATCCATGACTCGATTTTCAGTTTGATGATACTCTTTTATGTAAGCTTATAAGTTTTCATGTGAAAATTCGACCGGTGAATTTTGTATCTGTCACATGAAATAATTTAAGCGGAATTATAGAGGATTTAATTAGTCGGTTAAATTAAATGGTCAGTGATTTAATTTAATTAACTGGTATTTGTAATTTTAAAATGGGGAGTTAAAATAAGTGTTAATGAATTTTCGAAATTCAAATTGAGGAGTTCAATTGCAGTTTTTTAGTGGAATAAACTGCAATTAATTATAGTAGAAATTAATTCATCCAAATTTTCGAATTGATGATATAATTGATAGCCTTTTACTATTTATGTGGTTCCTGTTATACCTAGTAAAAAACTAAACTGACTTGGATAAAAAGTGAATTGGGAGAAAAGTCATCATGTTGAGTTAGAGTAGGATTCTACTTGCACAAGTAGAATCCTACACGTTTTTTGAGCTCTCTTTGACTAAAAAACGAGTCTACATAAGGACATTTTTTTACCCAATAACTCATTTTTGGAATTGTATTGTTCTTGCCCACTTAAAATAATTTTGGCCAAAGTTTTACTGGGACCATACTAGAATACTGTAGTCCTGGATTCTTGCTCTGTGGAGGATCTGTGCAACGATTTCAAAAGGTTAGTGCTTCTAATCTCGTAACGATATCATTATCTAGTATGTGATAGCTTATGCGCATGTCCCAAGAGAAGATTCATCATATTTTTATGCTAATAGTGAATTTACTGCATTCCTAATCTTTTATGAGTGTGCTCTGTACATTGGCAATCGAGCTATTTTAAATATTATATCTTTTAAGAAAAGAGAGAGGAAGAAAGTACAGTTTCGTTAAATCCGTCTAGTCCATAAAATTTTTATATATACACAGGTACACTTTGAATGTTGTTTGAGAGCGATGTGTAAACTGTAAGTACAAAACTGAGAAGACTAGACACTGTTCTGTCTTACAATTATATGTAATCAATGCTTCTATTCATCACTAACTGCAAAACCGTTTGAGTTTTCATTGTTTGTGTTGTACGATAATCAGTTGCCTATTTACGTTGCCCCAATGAATTCTCTAGGTATTCATTCCCTAAGCAGTAACATCCATATGGTTTTCTATCCTTAACCAACCCAATCCATTATTTATAGTTTCTAGCCGACATATAATTATAAAATATCCCTCCACTATTTTAGTTTTAGTGCTTAGGCGGCTACTTAAATCAATGCTTCATCTTTTGCGCAGATTGTTGCATCGAAAAAGTGTAAGAAGGGTTCGAATTCAACTCCACATTATCTCACCCAAGATGTGCTAATTAAACTCTAAACAGTCTTACGCTAACTTTTGTCCATATTATTTGTTCCTTAAACGTCTCTTTTTATTAATCTATCTATCTATATATAAAAGCACGAAGGCCTTTGTCGAAATGTCTTTTGCCTTTTTTACTCTTTAAAATATAAAGTTTACATTGGATAAAATAGTAATTTAGTTATTTTCCTAATATGTGGGAATACTCATTTAATTATTTTCCTTATATGTAGGAATACTCATATTTTCTAATATTTTGGACTACAAAATCAACTAAATTTTATATATTACATTCTTCCTTATTTGGAATACGTAGAAAAATTTAATATTTAGAACTTAAAAAATATTAATATTTTATTTTATATAAATTTTTACACTTAAATTATATATAAATGGCAAGAAAAGAAAAGAATTAAAAATACTAACCAAATAGGATGTAACCATTTGGTATTTAGAAGTTTATCCTTTGAACAGATTCCAAGAATTCAATAAAAAAAAAAGAAGACGTACGATGTTCTTGGAAAATACGGAGTAACTTTTTTTTATGATTGGATATAGATGAAACTATTTTATATACTAAAATACTTTAATACATACAAAACTATTTCCCACTCATTTGATTTTCTTACAATTTGACAAAAGAATTTTTATTCGATAAAATATAAGTATAATCGATTATTTAAAATTTGTATGAGCTAATATTAAGAATTTCAATTAATAAAATATAATTATCTTTTATTGCTGAAAATAAATAATTAAGTATTTGGAATAGCTAATTAGCAAAAACAATTAATTTTATTATTTTTCAATTCATCACACAAGTAAAATTATCTTCAGATTATCAAAAATCTTGGCTTAAATAGATATATTTCAATAAAAAACCGATGATGAAAGTTATTAGAAAATAAAGTCGAATCAATTATAATATAGTATTAAAAATTAACTTGGTTAAAATTCAAAATAAAAGAAATAATCACAAAAATGACTAAAATATTTGTAAGCTTACCCCAAAGGATATGGCCTTCAAATTAATATAAAATATATGTGCTCAATTATTTTACGTGTGAACCAGTTTCTTCTAAAAACTATATGACGACCCTCTTTATTCCAAATCTCTAAAAAAATATAATTATGTTTACTGATGGTATTTTGAAGAATCATAATAAAAATAAATAATAATTATCGAAATTTAATTACCAAAAATAGATATCTCAATCGTTTTAGATTCAATATCATGTTACAAGAATTACTACAATCTTCGTAAGATTTTTTCAAAAGATATGCTCTTCAAATTAAGAAGAAATACGTGTTCTCCAATCGAAATGTGTATCGATCATTTTACCTTTTAAAAATAAATTTTAGAATTGTTATAAAACTAATTATTTTCAAATATAACGGCAAATGGAATTAATCAATATTAGAATTATTTAAATAATAATTCCACTTGAATAATGATATGTCGTATACTATTTCAAATATAATTCTGAGTCATTCTCCGATGTATTTTACTAGCTTACTTTAGTATTCTTTTTGAATGTCTTTTCTTATTTTCAGGGCACTTTGATTTTGTGTTCATCTGAAATTCATGGATTATTAGTTGTTTGCTATATGTGTGAAGTTCTATCAACTATTTATGTTTTCAATGACTATGTGTACTACTGAAACTGAAAAGAAATCATGCTAACTTTATTCATTAAAATTGGCATAAATTTTAAGTTGAATTATTAACTGATGATTGAGGATTTCTATGAGACGTTTTTTTCTTGATATACGCGCGATGCGCGTACCCTATTTTTTTTAATTATATTGAACGTAAATTCTTATTGGATAAGAATTATAATTAAAATTAAATATTTAAAATTTGGGATGAACTATTATTAAGATTTGAATCAACAACAAAGAAATCTCTTTAACGTTAAGAGCAATCCTAATTAACCAAATAAGTCTTTGATTTAACTAATTTGCAGAAAATCAAAGTCATTCTTTTCAAAATTTATAATAAAATAGATTATAATATAGTAATAAGAGTCAAACTGTTAAATTTACAAACGTTAAAAATAATAAGAATGAAACATTAGAAGAAAAAATATATTAAGTTAGTTGCCATTAATTAATTTTCTTTCTGGTATTCGTTCAAATAAATGACAATTCCCTATATTTTTCTCTGTATAAAATTACTTAATTTAAAATATTAACTTAGTGTAGACATTTTAAAACTTAGCATTTGATAACTTGATTTACATGTTCTTCTTTTCTTCTTTTTTTTTTTTTTTGATAAAGGGTCTGGGGACACTGATTTACATATTTTTCATATACACATATTTTACTGATTGATGCCAACCACACGTGCAACGCACGTACACTAAAGCTAGTAATTTATTATATCTGGGGGAGGGGGGAGGATGTAATAAATGACTTCTTACTTTTTTTTTAACGTCAAATACTTTAAGATAATTCAGTCAGCCAAAATTAGTAATATTTGGGAACGGATGGAGTACTAGCTACTTCAAAATTTTAAGACCAAATTCCTAGTTTTGACTGATTAAAATTATGATAAGTATCTTGTGAAAAAAGAATGTATAGCATCATGTGAGGGCCGTAGTGTACATATATATTGAAACATGCATTTTGTGTATCTATGAAATTAGATTTATATATATATCTATATAATCTGCTGCTCCTTGTGTGTTTGGACCACAACGTACAAATACAGAAAAACAAAAACTTAATTTTGGATGTACATTATGAGTACCAATGCGGCTATTAATTGTAATGAACAGTCTGAAAAGAAAAGAAGATTGAATTGGTCAAAGAAAACAGACGCATTCATGACACATATATGTCATGAGACTATTGGATTTATTGACCTTTTTAATTTCTATCAATTTTTTGGTACCAAGTATAACTGGAATTGTACAGCCATTGCCTCTTTTTTTACCTTGATTATGGACCTTGAGTAAGTGTTAGGCTGTTCACCTTGTTTTGGAGATTTGACTTCTTTGGGCAAATGCACGAGCACCACCTTCAGCTTGTGTTAGGTTTGTTTATACTTTTTGTTTTTGACATGTATTTCTTTCAAAATTATCTCACAAACAATGATTTGTAATATATTTTTAACTTGTGTACGCCAACCGTTTATAAATTTGTTCATAATAATCGAGGTTAGTGTCCAAGAAAATAAGGCAGACAACCTGCTATAGCATGTTAAAATTGTTCGACAATAAAAATTCTTTACGTTTTATTATGATAGAGTATAATTCTTTAATTTGGCATGTTCAATTTTAGAGGTGGGTTATAAACATGTGTTGCTATTTTATTTGGTTCTTAATTTTGATAGGTATTACTTTCACAGTTGTTCAACATTCAAAGTCCGTCATGTTTAATTTTTTTTGGCAATATGATTGGTGACTTGAACGGCCTAATTTTTATGACAACCTTAACACGGCCTAATTTTTATGACAACCTTAACACGGCCTAATTTTTATGACAACCTTAACATTAATTCATATTATGTTGACCAATTTTTAAAGGATGATTGAGGCCATTTCTTTTAGTGGAGGTAAATTCAAGATTTTAAATCATCAATCAAGATACAGAGTATCAGTACACCTATTGTCATTTAAGGCGTGAATTTTGTGTAACTGTAACTACATATACCAGGACATAAGTTTAAGTATAGATTCTGAAGATTGCTTAGACACCGTATTTATAAATATTTAATTATGAATCTAGCAACTAAAACGAATTATGTAATAGCGTATAGTTGAAACTAGATATCCACCGTTGATATGTAAATTGCCTCCAAATACATTTAAGAAAATAGAAGGAAACTCGACTATAGATAGGATAGGTCCATTGAATATTACTATTGTTAGAAATCATATTGTAGTATCCAAAAAACCTGGTGAACAGCCTTAGTAGGTCCCGAGGGATAAAAATTTTGCAGAAAATAGTTAAACGATAAAATGCAGAAAACCCAATAAAAGTGTAGTTTCTATTCCACATTGGTTAATATTCAATAAGTAAATGAAATTGGAATCTAAGTAGAAAATAAATAGGAGGACCCAAATATTTTCCCTGGGACTGAAGTGAGTGCCAAATATGCTGAGAAAAAAAGACTAGCATTAGAACTATTGTAAAAGAGATTCCTGCATATAGCAAATGGGGTCTCAACTCTCAAAATATTGAAATTGGCATAAGGAATAAATTCAGAGAGATTTATAAAACTCATAATGGTTTTAGAATCATAAAGTTTTTGGTCCTTCCAATAAACACATATGCGGTAATAATGTAAATCAGTCATTTAAAAGATAAATACAAGTGCAACAATCTCATAAATGGAGTCTGGAAAAGATAGTGAGTACGCAGACTTTACCCCTACTTCGGAGGAGTAGAGAGGCTGTTTCCGATAGACACTCGGCACAAAAAGAAAAAGATAACTAAAAGTAATAATATATGAAGCAGCCTAAAAATGAAACTTTCTGCTATAATATATTAAAATTTATAAACGGTAGAGTTGTTACCGTGTGACCTATATAGATTACAAATTCGAAAGGTAGAAGCAACCATTAATGTTTGTATTAGGGTAAGCTGTGTGCATCGCTATCTCTTAAGGGGTATCAATATATGTTTTTTATTTTTTGGAAAAGAGATTATTGGAAACGGGGCAGGCAAAAGCGTGGGTCCATTTAGGTAAAATCTTGAAAACACGTCTCATTATAATATGAGAGAGAAAGAAATAAATGTGATGATAGCTAGTATTTGTTTGGTGGTGTGCTTATAAATATAAAGTAAAGGGTGTTATGTCTTTGCTTCTCTTAAGAGAAACAAAGAGAGTAATTGATTTCAAATGGAAGAACAACTTAGCTCTTTAGCAGTAACTCATCTTCTTCAACACTCTCTAAGAAGTTTGTGTATTCATGAGAATTCTCAATGGGTTTATGCTGTCTTTTGGAGAATCTTGCCCAGAAACTATCCTCCTCCCAAGTATACTTTTCATTCAATTAATTCATTTTCATAAACACAAGTCACATATTATTATTAATTGTATTTCTTTTGAATTAGGTGGGATAGCCAAGGAGGAGCATATGATAGGTCAAGAGGGAATAGAAGAAACTGGTAATTATTATTAAATGTTTATGATATATCAATTCGTTTGCTACATACATGGGATCCGAATTAGCTTATTTCTATTTTTTAAAATTTAATAAAATGATAGGATATTGGTATGGGAAGATGGTTTTTGCAATTTTGCAGCATCAACAGCAGAGATGAATGAATGTCAAGGATCTTCGTATGGAGAATATCAAGGATTACAACCTGAGCTTTTTTTCAAGATGTCCCATGAAATCTACAACTATGGAGAAGGGTATATAACAAAATAACAATATGCACAACTTTATTTCAATTATTCCAATTAATGTTTTTATTTTTGCAGAATAATTGGAAAAGTAGCAGCAGATCACAGTCATAAATGGATCTATAAAGAACCTAATGAACAAGAAATCAATTTCTTGTCTGCATGGCACAACTCTGCTGATTCTGTAAGCACATATTCTAAGCTTAAATATATATATATATATATATATATATATATATATATATATATATATATATATATATCTTTATTAATTTTCCATACTTTTCATTTTTCTGTTTTTTTAACCAACAGCACCCAAGAACTTGGGAATCTCAGTTCCGTTCTGGTATAAAGGTAAAGTAGTCATGACCACAATATTCCATAACATTAATTTTTTTCAGTTAGGATCAAATGTTTGCTTTTGTTTTCAGACTATAGCCTTGATTGCTGTTAGAGAAGGTGTCATTCAGTTAGGAGCTGTTCATAAGGTATAATTAACCTCTTTATCCCTCAACCCTACTCACCCCACCCCACTCAAAAACCCTTAAAACCAACACTATATATATACAAGTTTTAAGCATTATTATCATATTATATAGGTTATAGAAGACCTGAGCTATGTGGTGCTACTAAGAAAGAAGTTTAGTTACATAGAGAGCATTCCAGGAGTTCTACTGCCACATCCATCTTCCTCAGCATATCCTTTCAAGATGGACGGTTACGGCGACGCGTGGCACTTACAAGCCAATTTAGCAGCAGCAACTCCGGCACCGACGACTGAATTCTACGAGCATCTCAATCAGCATCAACACATGAAGATCACGCCTTCAATGAGCAGCTTGGAAGCACTACTTTCCAAGCTGCCATCCGTCGTTCCAGCAGATGCTACTGCTGCTGGAATGACAGGTTCAATACCTACCTATTGTGAGTACCAACCCCAATATAGGCCTAGTGTTGAAATGTTGGGGTTGGAGAAAGTGGCTAAAGAAGAATATGATGAAGACGAGGACAATAATGATGAAGAAAAAACTAGGAATAACAATAATGAGAAATTAGATCAACATGGTGGAGAGAGTAGTAGTTCAATGTCATCTTATAGTCATCACCATCACCATTATAATCATCAGCAGCATTTTGGTTATCATCCTGATTTGAATGTAAGTAGCAGCATGCCAAATAATGGATATTAATTAATTAGGAGTCATTATGGTAATTAATTAAGGGTATTGTTTGGAAATTGTATTATTAGGAAGAATTGATCTTTAATTTCTCCACAGCTAACAAAGTAAATGTAGTCTCTTATCTTCTTTGTTTCATCCAGTGTTGTGGTGAATTTTGGAAATATTCCCTTGGTAATTGTCCTTGTGTCTACTAACAACTTTTCCCGTCTTTTAATATCTCATGCTTATAGCATCAACCTTTACCACAGTGGAACTGTGATATATATATTTCCAATGACAAGTAAAATCCCTTGTCAAGAATTGACATTGCCACTTTCAACTATTTATCACCAAAGATCAAAAATTAATTTCTCTGTTTAAAAGAAAAAGGAAAATGTCAGTATATATATATACGTGAATATGGTGGTAGGTAAAAGAGCATAAACCGTACAAGGGGACCATTCGAAAAGATTCATTAGGAATTGAACCTTTTGAAGGAGGTGATTGCAATAGCAACATTAAAGAGCTTACAGCATGAAAATATGACGCTTCATCTCTTGGTGTCGAGGGAAGCAATCCACCATCTCGTCCATGACAGATATTTGAATGTTCAACAAGTTGAAGATGTCCATCACTGATAGCGAAAACAAAACTATTATCCCTCATCTTCTTGTTTAGTTAATGGAGCGACCAACAACAACCACCCATACAACATAGTCGGTCTAACCACTACCTTGTAGAACTTACCTTTAAGTCTCAACGGCATATTCTTATCACACAAGACACCAGAAGCGAGTCTCCACTTCATCCACCCTACTCCGATACGGTGTGTGACATCCTCATCTATCTCCCCATCCTTCTGAATTATAGATCCCAGACACTTAAAACTCTCTCCTGGAAATGACTTGCGTATCGAGTCTCATATCCCCGTTGGCCTCCTCAATAACACCGCTGAACTTGCACTCCAAGTATTCTGTCTTGGTCCTGCTCAACTTGTAACTCTTAGAATCCAGGGTGTGTCTCCAGACCTCCAGCCTCTCGTTAACGCCACCTCGTGTCTCATCGATCAGGACTATGTCATCCCCAAATAACAAGCACTAAAGCACCTCCCTTTGAATGTGACGCGTCAGAGAATCCATCGCCAGGGAAAACAAAAACGGGCTAAGTGCTGATCCCTGATGCAACCCCATCTCAACCGGAAAGTAATCAAAGTCTCATCTTCTTGTCCTAACCCGTGTCTTAGTTCCATCATACATGTCCTGAATCACTCTAATATACGCTACAGACACTCCTCTAGCCTCCAAACATCTCCATAGAACCTCTCTCGGGACTTTGTCATAGGCTTTCTACGGGTCAATGAACACCATATGCAAATCCTTCTTCACCCCCCTATACTACTCCACCAATCTCCTCACAATGTGAATGCCCTCAGTAGTCGACCGTCCAGGCATGAAACCAAACTGGTTCTCGGAAATGGACACACGCCTCCTCAACCTCCCTTCAAGACTCTCTCCCACACTTTCATCTTATGGCTTAACAACTTGATACCCCTATAGTTGTTGTAGTTTTGGACATCCCCTTGTTCTTGTACAACTGGATCATCGTACTCCGTCTCCATTCCTCAGGCATCTTCTTCGTCCTAAAAAAGACAGTTAAACAACCTAACAAGCCATTCCAAGCCCTCCTTACCCACGCTCTTCCAGAATTCCCACCGGGATCTCGTCCAGCCGAGTCGCTCTACCCCGACTCATCCTGCTCATAGCCCCTACAACCTCCCCCACGCGTATACGCCTACAGTACCTAAGATCTCGTTGTGGCTACGAGTACTCCAACTCCCCCAACACAATGCCCCTATCTCCGTCTTTATTCAAGTGTCTATGAAAGTAGGGCTGCCATGTCTGCCTAATTTGGGGACCATCCAATAAAACTCTTCCTTCTCATCTTTTATGATCTCACTTGGTCCAGATCCCGGACCAACTAGCTACTTGTTTGAACACGAGAGATGCTATAATATACTGTAAAACATAAAAAAAAATTGGCAAGACTGAAATTCCATCCAGTATAAAAGCAATAGTATTTCTGTCAAAAAGTAGCACAGACAGACGGCATCTAGCACCACGAAAACATTAATGCCGACTTGCTGTTCACGTAGTAGATTAACCTATTTGGGAAAAACAAGTACTCACAAACCATTATGGGCTACCTACTGTCAATCACAACTCGACTCCACTTCAGACATCACAAGAAAGAAAAGATTAAACTGCTAATGAGAAACAAATTACCAACCTGCTTGTAAGAAAATACGAGTATAATACAAAATTTCCTACTGAATGTAATATCAGATTGTTTTAATAGAATAGCTTTCAATTACTGAAAAACAAATAGACTGAGTTTAGTGGCATGCATTACATTCTCATGCATGTAGGAAAATCGAAATTTGATTGTGGGCTACATCTCTTCAGTAGTACAATGCACTAGTAGTGTCTCCTATTGAAATGATGCAACAATATCTTTGAAGTGAGCGAGGAGGTCGTCAACTGTCATGACTTGATGATCAGGCTTGTCTCTCACTCGAACGCTCACCTGAAATCAGTTTTTTTAGATCAGATTTTTCAGCAAGAATAAGCAGTTGAATATTGACTATTAGATTTTAAATTAGAAAAGAGAAAAATCCTGAGGAGAATGCATGAAGGATTACAGAAAGAAACCAAGAACTGACAGAAGCATAAACCATGAACTACATCATTCCAATAGCAAGAGCTATTGTGCAGCTTGCAACTATTTAATGCAAAGTAAATCTGGATGTTCCAACTATTCGAGATACCCTGAAAACTTAAATGCTGACTTGCTGTTCCGAATGTTCCAACTATTCAAATTTAAAGGGAAATGATGGTTTTTAACCAACTTATCAGTCTGAACTTCGAAAGATCACAAAAATAATGGAGCCAGAACGAAGTAATCTGGATACTATTTTTTCACTTTGTTCAGTTGCAATCATAAAACGATATATACGCTGCAGGTCGGGTACAATAAAGATACCTGCCGACTACTGGCTTCCGCTTCTCCAACAACTAGAATATAGTTATATTGTGCTACTTGAGCCTCTCGTACCTGCACCATACATTAACAGCCATAAACAAGTATTCCTTTTTAACAGGCCAACAAGAATTTTGATTTGAGACTGAACTTGTATTGCGTGAGAAATATTTAAGTTAATCAAATCTTCATAGCATATTAGCTTCAAAGCTGAAAGCATTAGGTCATTCTGATGGCTTGCTTCAGAGTACAGGATTGGACATACAATAAAAATTTACATTTCCCATTATTCTGTGGGCGTATGTTACATCCTTCTTTTTCTATTTTTCAGTCCTCTAATAGCATTTCTGAAGCCAAATGTAGCTTAACAAATTCAGGACGGCAGTCCTTGCCAGTCCTTAATACCAATCCAGTCAAAAAAGAAATGACCACTATCGATTTTAGCTGACATATCAACACAAGGACTTTAAAAACATAATGGTTAGTGTTGGAAGGAACTCAGTCTTTTATGCAAAAGTGAGTCTCCAGACAGACCTAACTTATATGACACTGCATAGATGATTTCCACATAGAAGTAGTCTTTTATTTCCCTTTTATAAAATAAACTCTAACCAACAAACAGGGAATTTGTTGTGTTACATTCTTCTTTTTCTGTGGGCGTATGTTACATCCTTCTTTTTCTATTTTTCAGTCCTCTAATAGCATTTCTGAAGCCAAATGTAGCTTAACAAATTCAGGACGGCAGTCCTTGCCAGTCCTTAATACCAATCCAGTCAAAAAAGAAATGACCACTATCGATTTTAGCTGACATATCAACACAAGGACTTTAAAAACATAATGGTTAGTGTTGGAAGGAACTCAGTCTTTTATGCAAAAGTGAGTCTCCAGACAGACCTAACTTATATGACACTGCATAGATGATTTCCACATAGAAGTAGTCTTTTATTTCCTTTGTATAAAATAAACTCTAACCAACAAACAGGGAATTTGTTGTTACTTCGTCCTTGGACCTAAATATTTACTGTAGATTAGTAATTTCATATAAAAATTGCTCAGTGAGCCTGCACTAGCGCGAAACAGACGAGCATTCTATCTGATAAACTACATTAAACACAAACCTTCTTCTGGATTGTCCTGTCACTTGTATCAACATCAACATAATAACCAGCATCATGTATTCGCTCTCGGAGCTGAATAAAAGACAAGCAAAAGGTTAAAGCAATTTCATAATGGATGAATTACACAGGAAAGAATAATTCATGAAATACTATTTTTAAATGAAGTACATAAATGAAACTAACCTCCAGAGCATATGACTGAGATTTGTCGGAAACAGGGCAGACCATTGCTTGGCGTGGACTAAGCCAGAAAGGCCATTTCCCCTTGAAATGCTCCAAAAGAATAGCAAACATACGCTCAACTGACCCAAGTATAGCTCTATGTATCATAACTGGTCTCTCCCTCTTATTTTCATCTTCTGCTGAGTATGCAAGGTCGAATCGTTGAGGAAGTTGGAAATCAAGCTGAAAAAGAAAGTATTCAGATGATACTTCCAATGTGGTGCAATAGATCTTTCTAAAAAGTTTGAAGGTAAATGAACGTTCAAAGGGGAATTGTTTGTGGAATGAACTAAGGAAAATAAGACCAAATCTAACCTGCAATGTTGCACACTGGAATTTTCTTCTCATTGCGTCAGAAACACTTATATCAATTTTTGGACCGTAAAATGCTCCATCTCCTTCGTTTTTCTGATTGAACAGAACTCTTTAAGTAGAAGGCAAGATTAAAGCAATTAAGAAAAAGAAGACACAACGGGGTGACTACCTTAATTTTCCAGACATAAACAGATCTAGAAGGTAACCCCCCCCCCCAAAACCCAAAACAACAATCCCGATTGTCCTGTTGTGTAACCCAAAAAGAGCTACACCTCTCATCAACATTTGATTGCGCAAGGAATTTTAAATATTAGTTTAAATAGTAAAAAAGTAAATATAAGTCAAGTAGAATTCCTAAAAAAGTGAAAGCTCCATAAAACAACTTTATAGTAGAATGGTGTTGTCATTGAGTGATGTGACATACAAATTGGAAGAGAGTGGGACAAAAGAAGCACCAAAAAGGTGTAGAATTGTAATAAATGATGTCTAAAGTCCAAATTTTTTTAATTCTCAGATCCAAGAAAATTTGATAGCAAACCTCCCAGGGCTTTCCGAACTCGTCCAATGCTTCCGCAAGAGCATCTTCAGCCTTGTTCCAGCTTTCTAAGTCTCCAAGATACTTTTCAGGCCTCTGCAAGTCAGAAATACGAGTGGGATATAAATGGAGAAATGTACGACAGAAATGTGGAAAGCGCTCATAAAATGCATGTTAGACCATATACAGAAACATCCCAAAATAAGAACAATGGAAAAACCAGTTGCACTTGCAGCTCACTTTCCAGACAAGAAAAAGTATGGAACAACGAAAAATGTTCCATAACAAGGGCAACTGTCTGTAACCATCACTATAATAACGAATGCATGTAGGACCAACATTTAGCTGAAATCAATTATAACAATTGAAAAATAATGGAATGGTAAAAGTCGTACCGTTGATAACTTCAGGTCGAAAGTGAAACCAAATATCTTATACACATAGCTGATGAAATCTAAGACACCCTTGACTTCATCCTTAATCTGCAACGTGAATAATTTAGGTCATACTAGTTTTTCAATTATGTAGGTTCATTGCACTGTCATAAATCACATAACCCACCTGTGACTCCCTGCAAAAGATGTGAGCATCATCCTGCAAAGCAATAGGGTTAGAAAAGAGGTTGTCTTAGCACAAAAGAGACAGTAACAAAGGTTTTATAGGAAGGAGGTTCTTCAGAATGACACATGGCAAAACTTAGCGTCTGAAACAAACCACTATTGCTCCTTAAGAAAAAGCTTACATGCTCATCTATAAAAGACAAAAAGAAATAAAAAATGTGACAATACCTGCTGAAATCTCCTGACACGTGTTAAGCCAGTAAGTGCACCACTGGCCTCATTCCTGTGTAGAACCCCAAAGTCAGCCAGACGGAGTGGTAGCTCTGCATTATTGAACTGTTGGTTAATCATTGAGGTGTTGCTTACAGTTAAAATGACATGAATGAGAATTCTACTAGTTAGTGTGTGTGTGTATATATATAAAATTATGGTGCAGAAGACTACAGGTCGTATTAATAGTGAGAACCAACGGATTTTCATGAAAGACAAATATTTGCAGAGAGCATGTTGCAGGTATAAACAGGCATCCTTTTAGACAACAAATTTACATGAAATTTCACCCCTTGACAAGGTGGACTATACTGAGATTCTTTGTAATTTGACAATCTGATTCAGCGTGATATCATACACAACCAAATAGCGCCTCTGCATTTACTAGTAGCACCAACAATTTATGGTCAAGCGTCTCTATGTTATCACGAGAATTTCTGATCAGGCATGCCTTAGTTCCAAATTAACTGCACGCCAGACCAATGGTAAAACCAAAAACATGCAAATAAAGCAAGAGAAAAAAAGTAACTATGGAAAAGCTCACCCCGGTAGGAACGAACTCTGTGATCGAATATTAAACAATGGCCTGGGCAATTCATTGGCTTCAGCCCAAATTCTTGTTTTTCAATCTGCAGCCCGAAGAAGCAAGAACCATTACACAAATACGATAGCTCCTAGCTAAATATGTTCACCCAGAGGCAGTACTTACAAAACAAGATACTAAAACCTATTCAAGTTTAACATAAACAGAATACTTGAACAAAAAGAAAGAAAGAGTAAAACAATACAAATCTAGATTATTTGTGAGAACTAAATATCTCAAATAAGTGAAGGAATTTCATGTTTCTACTATATAATCCGGCATTTCCTGTCCTAACTAAATAACCTACATCTTAATTTATGAGCAAGATAAGATAATTGTGAACATACACGTCTCCTCACTTATCAACTCGCAATTTGTAAGCACGTCAATAAAACTACTAAAGTTTTGTATGAAACATTTTAATATATCGAAAACACTAGAACTAATTTAAAAAGTTACTAATTATCTTATTATTCATTTTTCTAAATAAACTATTATTATTTTTTAAACAAGATTAACTATTATAGTACTGATTATACTATTATTATACTGATGTTTATTGAATTTATATACTACTTATCCTAGATAAATCAATAACTCCTTTGAGCCTTTCGGTGGCACAACTGATTTCAAAATATTATAAGCATGTAATATGACCTTAAACTATCATTAGGGGCCAAGATAATGGCTATTATGATAGAACTAAGCAAGAGGATACTCCAAAAAAAGCTATGCAATATAACAATCACTGGCTAATAAAAGAAAGTACTTCCTCTTTTCCAGTTTATATGACATTCTTTCCGTTTTCGAACATTCCAAAATGTTTCATACATTTGTAACTTCCATAACTTTCAAAAATATTTTGTAAGTCACAACTTTTACATTCATTAGACTATTCAGCTTTTAATTTTCAAGTAAAGTTTTCTCTTTTCAACAACTACTCTAATGTTGCCATTCAATATCACAAATATATTACATAAGTCAAAATCTTAAAATTCATACCCAATCAAACACTGTAACATAAAATGAATTTTTGTATGGAGCAAAAAGAGATTGAAGTTACACAGAAAGAACAGAAAGAGTCTGTTGAAGTGTGTGATCATCCCATCTAAAAGTTTAAATTATTAAAAAGAGCACACTTTTATTGAAGTAGTTATCTCTTCAACTTGCTTCTTCACATGCAGGCCTAATGTTTTTTCATAGGCCAAGCAAGTGGAAATTCTATTGTCAAAATGGTAGGCAGTGAGACTTGAATCCTGTACCTCTGCCAGCGCTAATATCATGTTGATATGCGTGACCATCTCATCTAAAAGCTTAAGTGGTCAGAGAAAAAGTACTTTTATTTACTTTATTATCTCTTAAATAGTCCCACAGTTTCATAACTTCTTTTAAGCATTTGAATATGCAGCTTATTATAATAAACATGTCATGCTAGAATTTCAAAGAAATATGAAGCAATTGACAGAGAACAAAAAATTTAAGCTTTATCCAGAAAAAATATTTGCATCTGCCATAAGGCTAGTTGTCATTTGCATGGATACCAAAACTTTATAAGCTTTTGTTTGAAAGCCACAAACAGCTGAAGTTTTGTCACCACATATTTCGCAATCAAGTATACGAACAATTTGCTTTGATTTTTGAACATCGCCCTATTGTTTTAAACCTGTAATAATTCATCTTCAATAAATTGCTCAGCAAATCGGACCAGAAATTAAAATTTTATTTTCTTAGTAAATTCTTAAAAGTGTTGTGCACATTGGAAACATTTCTCTATCTGATAGCACCTACTTGATCCATCATATGGAACCAAAATATCTGGATTTTCTTCCTGTGTTTCTACACATCACTATGAGTCCAAATTCCGCTAATGGAATCCATTCTCCAAAACTTTCATCTATTCTTTTTCATATTGGCTTAAGAGGATTCTTTTACTTCATTACTTAATCAGAACACATTTTTAGGGCTCTATTCTAATCACAAATTTCACCTCATTCTGTATAAATGTGAGACATACTCCTCTTGCTGACATAAAATATTCCTACTTCAAACATCAATGTTGCAGAAATTAGGCTTTTAAACAAATGAATAACTTCTTCAAATGCACCACAATATCAAAGCAGCTACAAGCGCACAAAATTTTACCTCAAAGACGAACATGTTCTCCTTGTAATTTGCAGCATGCCCAGAAGTTTCCCACAACTGCATGTTGTACATATTTGGACTCCAAACCTGCATAAGCATGTATGAAGACAAGCACTCATAAATAAACCAGCACAAAACTTTATCAGTTGAGGTCCAATAGTTTAATCTTTTATCCCTCTTCCTACGTTGAGGAGAGGGGGAGTGGAAAAAAGAGAAAAAGAAAACGCAACTCATAGGCCAAGAGGAAAAAAGAAAAGGATGAAGACATAATATCTTGTCATATGCATGGATGCCAAAATATAAAATTACATGGAATGGATGTCGGAGCATGTCCGACACATATTTTACTGTCTGCGTTTTTATATTTTTAGGACATGTGTATCCTCTGATTAAAATGTCCCTTGATTGAGTAATGATTGCCTACTTTCAGACACCAACTATGCCTATATGATATAGAATACAGAAAAGAACCGCTAAGTCGTCGTGTTCGTTTCTCAAAGCTATAGTGTCCTTTTCAGTCTCTGACTATTTTGCACATTCCTTGCCTTGTACTAATGGCTGCTTTTGCCTTTTCCCTCTCTATTACGTGTATACTATTAAACTTCTTATAATAGTGTTTGACTCGGCTCTTGCCCACTTCATTCTTTTAAAATTATGGTGTATTTCCACCAAAGTTTGTGCCTGACATTACACATATGTCAGTATCCTTGCTGCTTTGATCTAATATAAGGATTGAATTGATTGTTAATCAGTGTTATAAATAGCGCTCGCTACAGCGTTAAAAGCGTGTAGCGACGTGAGGCGAGGGTGCGGCGCTTCAGAGGACCTGTTGCGTTGCGATTCAAAATAGCGGTCGCCTCTCTCTGTGTTGCGCGAGGCGACAGTGTCGCGAGAAGCGACTGTAGCGTCGCTATTTTTTTTAAAAAAAAGAGAAAAGAGCGAAGACTTAAGTCGGGAATTATTAGGGCTTGACATTTGGTCTTTGAGCTTTTCACCTGCGAACAAAACAACAGAGACTTTCAATGATTAGGGCTTTTCACCTGCAAACAGAGGTTTCAATCTTCTTCTTCCTCGTCTGCCTTCACATTCTTCAAACTTCAACAGAGGTTTCTTCCATTGAAAGACCAGGTATGCTTCTTCTCCCTTCTCTTTCTATTTTTTTTCCTCTGTTTTTTTGTCAGAAAGAAACAGAGACAAATAGGGTCTGTTTTTGTGCTGTATTTGTCGAGCAAAAACCGAGGTCTTTCTTCTTCTCTTAACTTTTTTTGCTCTGTTTGTCTTCTTCGTTATTTGCTGTTTTTCCAGAGGCAATTTCTTTATTTTTGTTCTTCTTTCTTTGCTGTTTCCAGGGGCAGTAGCCTTTTTTTTTTGCTCTGTTTTTTTTATCTTCTTTCTTTGCTGTTTTTCCAGGGGCAGTAGCTTTTTTTTGTTTGCTCTATTTTTTCAATTATAGAATTATAGTATTATAGAGTAGAATTGATTGCATATTGACGTGATAATTTTTTTTCTATAAAACAGCGTTGAAAATTGAAATGGCGTCATCCGATAGTAATAAACGAAATGATATAGCTTGGAATTATGCTATACAAGGCTCATCAAGATCCGCAATTTAATGTGTGTTTTGTGAAAAAACATATCATGGTGGGATAACTCGTCACAAGCAACATTTGATAGATGGATTTAAAAACATAATACAATGTCCAAAATGTGCGCCCGAGGTTAGGGAGGAAATAAAAGTGTTTGTTGAAAAGAAAAATGTGACAAGAACTTAAATGAATTTTGAAGCATCGGTGAATCTAATTGATGAAGATGATGAAATAGATGAAGATGGTGAAATAGGACCTCCCCCCAAAAACTCATAAGATATCTACTGGTTCTAGTGGGTCAGCCACGTCACGTACGGCGACAAAAGGTCCTCTCAATCTTTATTTCCCGGCAAAACAACAAGAAAAGAGAAAAGGTGAAGAAGGTTCAGGTTTAGAAGCCAAGAAGATTTTGAGGGATCGCGCCGTAAGTGCCTTTGCAGCATGGATTTACGATGCAAGGCTTCATTTCAACTGTGTTAACTACAAAACTTTTGATAAATTCATTGAGGTCGTAGGACAACATAGCCCAGGAATGAAGCCTCCTAGCTATCATGAAGTTAGAGTAACTCATCTTAGAGAAAAGGTGAAGAAGGTAGACCAAATTATTGAGCATAAGGTGGAATGGAACAAGTTTGGATGTTCCATTATGATGGATAAATGGACAGCATGGAATGGAAAAATGATCATAAATGTGCTGGTAAACTCTCCAAGAGGGAGTGTTTTTCTTGAATCTCACGATACTAGCAACTCTTCTACGGATGGTAGCAAAATGTAAAGCTTGTTTAGAAAGACTATTGATAAAATTGGAAAGGAAAATGTTGTACAAGTTGTTACAGATAATGCTAGTGAGAATGTTAGTGCGGGTAGGATGATGGAAGCTACATATCCACGCATTTATTGGACTCCATGTGCTGCCAATTGTATCAATTTGATGTTTGGTGACATATTCAAGGAGAACCCATATGCTTCAGGTAACTTTAATATAGTTATCTTTAAAGCCTTTAACTTTATTGTTACCTTTACAGTTTTCCTATTAAGTATTAACTATAAAATTGTTATTGTTACCTTTACAGTTTTCACTAAGGCCGTCAAGGTATATTCTTACATTAGTCAGAGGCCGTTGTTGAATTTGATGAGGAAATTCACAAATGAAAGAAATTTGGTGAGACCGGCCAAGACTAATTTGCAACGGCTTTCTTAACTTTGCATAGTTTTTACTTGCAAAAGAAGAACTTGAGAAAGCTAGTTCTTTCAAATGAATGGAAAGATAATAAATATGCAAAGAAAGTTGCGGGGAGAGAAATCGCCAAAGTTTTTATTTCTCCATCATTCTGGAATGACTTCGTTCGGGCTCTTAAAGTTGGTGGCCCTTTGATTAAGGTGCTTCATATGGTGGATGGGGAGAAAAAACCACCAACGGGCTATATTTATGAAGCTATGGGTAGAGCCAAAGAGTCTATTGCAGCGTCATTTGAGGTAGATGTTAGGAAATATGAGAAAGTTTTTCAGATAATTAATAGCAGGTGGACGGATCAACTCCATAAACCTTTGCATGCAGCAGGCCATCTTCTGAACCCAGGATTATTTTACAAGAACACTAGAGATGATACTTTGACTCAAGAGGTGTGGATTGGATACTATGCATGTCTTGAGAAGTTGGTCCCTAATCCAGCGACGATAAATCAAATAGGGGAGGAGTTTGGTAGGTACTCACAAGAAGAGGGCCTATTTGGTTTACAGACGGTGAGCCAGAGACATAAGGTCGTCAGGTAACTAACTTTAATATAGATATCCTTATAACTTTAATTTAATTTATTTGATTTATCCTTATTAAATTTTAAAATATTTTTCTATAGTTGAATGGTGGAAGCAATTTGGACATCAAACTCCAAACTTGCAAAAGTTTACCATCAAAGTGCTAAGCCTAACTTGTAGTGCATCTGGATGCGAGAGAAACTGGAGCGTATTTGAGCATGTAAGAAGTAGATTTATTATATTAATATATTCTATATTGTAGTATTATTAGTATCTATTAATTAATCTAAACAGCTTATGTGCAGATTCACTCCAAGAAAAGGAATAGGCTTGAGCTATCGCGCCTCCATGATCTAGTGTATATTAAATACAATAGAACATTGAGGCGACGTTATGAAGCTCGCGATACCGTTGATCCAATCTTTTTGGACAACATTGATGAGGCAAATGAATGGTTGACTGGAGCCCCCCAAAATCATGAAGATGAAGAAGTGTATGAAGGAGATAATCTTGATTGGGGTACTGTGTCTATGGCGACTGGACTTGAGGAGAATATCTATGGTCTTAGAGGGAGTTCTTCAAGTTAAAAGGGAAAGGGAGTAGCAAGTTCAAGTTGATCCCTAATTGATGAAGAATCCGAGGATGAAGAAGATGATAGCCAATATAATGCTAACATTCATGAAGTTGTAGAATTTGAAAATCTTGAAGAAGAATAGATGGTGTTTGTTTTAGACTATTAGACTTTAGTTTATGAATCTATTATCAACAACTATGAGTCTATGACTATCTATTGAGTCTTTAATTTTTGAATGATATTTATTAATATATTATTGTTATTGAGTTTTTAGTTATATGTATATAATATTTTATGTTTTTGTATAAATTGTCGCTTCACATCAAAAAGGCGAGCGCTTCGCTGTGCGCCTCTCGCCTCAGTGAAGCGGGCCTTCGTCGCTATTTGTCGCCGCATGCTATCCAAAACACTGTTGTTAATGAAGAATTTCAAGACACCAGATGAGGATCTCTTCTGTCCAGTGGGCAGAAGGAATTCAGTCCATTAAACAATTAGGATTAAGCTAATCATCTCAAATGAAATCAAGAAATAAATGCAGTTTTAACAAGAAACAGAAATGTCCGGACTGAACTCCAGCCAGTCAAATAGTCCGTGCAGTCCGAACTAAACTTCCGTTGTTCCAATCTGCATTTCAAGACATTCTTGCAACCAACAGACTTGAGCACAAGCAAATTACCTCCTCATAGCCTCTCTTCCAATACTGCCTCTTTATGAACTCCAGCAATTTGTTGCAAACTCGAGCACCATGTGGAAGAAAGAAACAACTTCCAGGGCTGAAATGCATGATCTCATTAAGTATCATGAAATATTTGAGCTATAGTGAAAACTACAAAAGTTTCAAGGTATACCTTAATGGATGAAAAAAGAAAAGCTCTTGCTTCTTAGTCAGCTCTCTGTGATCATATTTCTTTGCTTCCTCCACCATAGCTAGGTATTCCTATAAATAGACATTCTTTTATTAAATATTCCTCAAAAGAAGCAGTTCTGTGACCATTTCTCCTTCCTAAGGACAGGACTAAAAGCGACATCTTATGCTTTTACCGATAGACCAAATATTAGTTCATTAACTCATCAGGCTAGAACTCAAATAACATATATAATGATATGTAGTATACTCTCGATATCTCCTATCAAGCCTACTCAACTATCTATGAAAAAAAAGAGCTATTTCTTTACACCAAAAATACAGATGAAATTAAAAGGATTTTATTAAATTCCTTTCTCAATATATCCTCATATTTCTCTCATTTCATATAATCAGAAAAGGCTGAATGTGCCAGCTTTCCATGCTTAACAAACCTATCCAAAAAAGAAAGTTTCGCCATGCTTAAAAAAAGGACATGTAAATACACTGGAACACAAACAAGAAAAAGCCTAAAAACTGGCTAAAGAGTAAAGGTAAACATAACCAATTGCAATTTACAAGTGGTGACCTGATGCATATTGATGGATTCCAATTTGCAAAATTGGGTACTCTAAAAATGAGCAAAGCATATCTCAAAGATTACCACTCAAAAACAACTTTGAGATCTAAACCTGCAAAATAAGGGATTATTTCCTCTTTCTTTCTCTATCCATTTTCTTTTCCTTTTTCTTTTTTTAGAGGGAGGGCAGATGTGGAAGTACATGAAATAGTCTGCAGCTTCATAAGCTCTTCTTTTCATGAAGCAGTTTAACAATTTATTTATTTATTGGTTCTGATTATTATCAGGGCATAGTGGCAGAAGATCAAAGTCAAATCCTAAATGATGTAACCAGCTTTCGAAGTCACCTTCAACTGTTTTTTATCTGGATAAGATATTCCATAAACTCTTTGCAAGCTTTCACGGTCCTTATCTCCCCTCCAATATGCTGATGAAGCCTAGAATCATAAGATTGATCAGAAAAGATCAAATCAACACACATAGGCTGACTCTTTCTTCTATGAGGATATGCATCAACTCACCTTTGTACAAGCTAATGCTTTAACAAAAGAAGTATTTGGTATATGCGGACCACGGCATAGATCAACCAAGGGGCCACATCTGTATACTGTGATTGTCTTATCTTCTGGTAAATCCTTAATGATTTCCACCTAATTGAAAGATGGGGGGAAATAAATTAAAATGCGAGATTCCTGAAAATGTTGGCATGTTGCACACCGAAGAAGCATGGAAGGATCAAGACTGCAGATCATAGCAATTCAACCTTAAACCTATTATCAGAGAACATATCAAGAGCTTGTTGCCGTGAAACTTCGATGCGTTCAAAAGGTTGTTTCTCCTGAGAAATAAAGGGAAGTTAGTTGTATGTTGAATACAATGCAGGAGAAATAAACAAAAATTTGCAACAGCCAATGGTGCCTTAGCAATTTCTTATAACCATTAGAAAAAAGATAAAACTCTTGAGGTATTCACTAAGTGATGAGAAAGATCTAAAACACCCCTAGTCTTATATCGCTATATCCTACAACTTGCTACAACCTTATCGTTGCATTCTTGATTAGGCATGTATGAAGGATCATAGAAGAAAGAAGATTTTCATTTAAGATAGGTGTATATTCAAGAGCAATACAAGTATTTGACTGTGTATAGTTGTGTCCACCACATTAAATAGATAGAGTCTAGACCCTTGACCTGGTGAATATTCTACAACTGGGTCGAAAAGGCTCCACTGATTTTCTTACCTAAAGAGTTCCTTGTAATTCAGCACACTCTATTCTTACATGAATTTACTAGAAAAGAGACGAGCACAAAACATTCAAATCTGTTGAATGTGTATTTTCCATTTATCAACTTCCTAATCATACAGCAAGAAAAGTGAAACTTTTTACTAAGTTAAAAATCACGTAGCAATAAAGAGAAACGTGATACTCAACCATAAAACATAGAATCCCTTTTACAAACAACCAGAACAGAGAAATTCCAAGAGACAAAAAATAAGACAGCAGAAATGTAAAATACAAGAGGTAACAAGCAGTTGCACTTTTATGCTCATTAGATCAAGGCAGTTCTGAGAGACAAAAGAGTAGTACCGAAACAGCTTTTGCTGCCTCTGACTCGATCCGTTTAAAATGATCCTCATTTAATCCCAGCTCACCATAAAAGGCGTCATAATAGAAACCCTGCAGTGGCAGTTTAGACATGTCATAACAGGTTGGAAGCAATATGAACCGACTAAGAATAAGCTATAATGAAAGAGAGGGCCCTGCCAGCTATATGGCCTAGGAGGAGGGCACGTCATGAGCTCGTGGCTGCAGTAAAAGAAACAACTTTAAGATATGGTAGGATGAAGAGTTGTCCCATTGGTTTGACAAGGATATCAGCTATCAAATGAAGCAGTCGGGCAATAAATACCAGCTTCAGTTAAATTACTTTTAAGAAACTACTTAAGCATATCATTAGCCAGTTAGCTGGACGTTTTCACTTTTATCTATTCCCAAGAAAGAAATGACATAACTTTGCCAAGTAACCAAAAGCCATGTAAGGAGAATAAGAAATTCCATATCACGACTTAGACCCAAGAACTAATCGATTAACTAATCAAGTATGACTCGAAGTCGCCGACTATAAATCCTCCATATCCATCCTGCTCTTTTCAGACTCATTTCATTCCAACACTAAATAGTTTGTCTCGCATTCCAGATCACAACTAAACTCTCAAAATAATAACTTCAATATTCAAAGATTAGGCAAACATAATATACCTCTCCTCTTGTTGTACACGGTCCGATACACAATTTGCATCCATATGTCCTCTCCAACGACTAACAAAACCACAAAAAGAACATAAACAGAACTGAAAGAATGAGCATAGCAAGTATTTCAGCAGTACAACTTTCTAAAGATATAACTTGATGAAGACACAACCAAAATGTGGTAGACAAAAGGTTGAAACCTCGCCAAGAATGTGAGCACTCGAGTGCCAAAATGTGTCGCGACCTTCGTCACTTTCAAAAGTGAAGAGCTCTAGCTTACAATCACCTTCCAATGGCCTCAACAAATCCCAAAGCACCCCGTTCACCTTCGCGATCAATGCGTTTGAAGCCAAGCTCTTCGATATCTCCTTTGCTATATCCAATGGTGTGGTATTCCATTTCTTCCCCACCTTCATTGTCCCACTTGGTAACTCTATCCTAATTAAACACAATCATACCCCACATTCAAATGTTTAACATAAATAGAAACTTATTACCAAATAAATCAATCCCGTGTAAATCAAGCATCATTCCAATAGAGAGAGAGAGAAACTTAAAAATTACTTATAAAAATAGGATACATCACAATCTGCTTAGTTAAGAAATATTTCAAGAAACATAGGATAAAATTATATTTCTACTAAAAATTGTGTGACTCCATAAATAACAATAATACCATACTCCTCAACTAGATTTCGGGGTGAATAGAAACATTATTTCCTATATTTTTATCAGTATCGTTTCCTAATACTTCTTAAGAAAATATCTTTAATTGCATAAACATACTATAAATCAAATAAACGACATTATAAATCACATCTTTTATGATTAAAAAATCTAAAAAAAAATTAGAACTTTGTAATCTACATAAAATTATGTTACCACACAAATAGAAACAATACCATTCTTTTTCTTTTCTTTTTTCTGCAATAATATATATATATATATATATATATATATATATTTTATATGAGGTTTTCTGCAATAATATTTAGCGTGAAACGGAACATCATATCCTAATGGACGGTACTATAAAACCACAATACATCTTCTTTTTTTTTTTGGTAATGAACCACAATACATCTGATAAATTCGCAATTAAATAAACATTAGCAATGGCAATTAAATAAACATTAGCAATGCCATTTTTTTTTAGAATTAATTTTCAGTGTGAAACGGCACATCATATCCTAATGATTTGAAACTAAACTTACATCTTTAACTACATAAAAAGGTACTACAAAATCAGAGTCTATTACAATAAAATATGTCTGATAAATTCGCAATTAAAAATATTAAGCGACTATGCAAATAGTAACAATGTCATTCTTCTTTAAATTAAGTAGTTAATAATTAGAGTTTTACTTGATAGGATCAGGAAAGAGCGAAAGGCGCTGAAGGCGTTGCTCATTTTGAATAGATTCGAAGAGAGCGATACGTTTAGGAATAACGTTTTGTAGATAACTTTCGTCTTTAGGGTAGGAGGCGGCGCTGGTATTAACTTCGGAACCTTTCGCAGCTTTTCCCATTGGTGAATCAGATGAGAAACAGCAGAGAAGGAGAAACTGTTTACACGGCGGAGGACGGCGGAGGAGCGATTGGGTGAAGATGCGAGAAGCCAGTAGCATATAGATGGAAGAATTACTGGGGTTTTAGGAGTTATGGCTTTCGCTCTTCAAAAGGATTGGGTCAAAATCAGTTGACTAAGCGTGGGCGGCAAGCAATGGGCCTGATTGAGTTGGGGTATGGTATATGGTTGGGCTCAAGAGAAAATAGTTTTTATTGGACTGTTTTCATTTTGGACTTTATGAAAGTTTTGGGATGATTTGCACGAATAGGATAGTTTGCGTCGCCATTTAACTGCTGTCCTCACTAGCGGTTAATGCAGAAATGACACTTTTGAAGTTTAATGAAAAAATTTAGACTAAAGTACTGTCCAACCACTTTTGAAATTTTAATGAAAAAATTTAGACTAAAGTACTGTCCAACCTGACATCTTGTTTGGACGGTTGTTACCCTATCATTTCATAATGTATTGTATTATAGTCACTATTAGAAATTAGTCATTGGAAACTGACCGTTAATTAGCCGTTGGAACAACATCTATATAAAAATAATTTTTTGAGAGCTAATAACACACTACTCTCAAACTTCTTCTTCCTCCTATACATGGCACTCTTGTGAACAATGACAAAAAAAGAAAAAATAGAAGTATCATCTCTCCTTTCTATTTCTCTTCCTCCTTCTATGCTAGATTTTTTATTGAACTTTTTGTTAACAGGCGTCGAAAGTCTCAAAATAAGATGAATTTTGTGTGTCCCTAAACTTTGCAATATGGTTCACATTTGTACTTGGTTAATGATTGGGGTCATATCTACTCTTATTGTTATAAAAGTGAGCTAGATTTGCTCTCGTTGACTAAAGAGTAAAAGCTTTTCACCAAGTACACCTTTTCACTAGGAAAAATAATTAAAATTTTTCTTTAACCGTGTGAATTTGTAAAGACACGTAAAATTTCTATGTCTAAAATAATGCCTGAATAGGTCCATCTGCTGTTATAACTGTAGAAATTCTTAAAACGGTCCTATTTTGAGTAAATAGTATCCCAGAACTTGAAAAATTAAATTTCCCAGAAATTGCGCGTTATGCGACGCATTATGCAATCGCATAACAGGTATGCGGACCGCATAGTGTTCACGTACCTGGACAGTAGCCTGTCCAAATTGAGGACAATATACGGCCCGGAATGCGATTGCATTTTGGGTATGCGGACCGCATAGTTGTCGCATTCTTGCCCCATGGTTTTGCGAGGGAAGTTATGCGACGCACTATGCGATCGCATAACAAGTATGCAGATCGCATAGTGGTCGCATACCTGGGCAGTGTGGTTCCCATTTTGACCCATTTGGAGGCCAACTATGCGACAGGAATTCGGACCGCATAGCAGGAATGCAATCACGTTTCTGTGTCGGGGTTCCTATTTTCTAAATTTTAAACCCGACCCCTGTTTTATAAAACACCTCTTCCCTTCATTTTTAACGAATTTCTAACCAAAAATAAAGAGAAAAGAAGAGAGTTCTTGAGAGAGAATGTTTCAACATCATCCAATTTAGTTTTCCAAAATCACTCAGGCTCGAAAATTATCAAGTTATTGTCATATTCTTCACTCAAAGAGGTAAGTCTTCACCCTATTTCCCCAATTTTCCAGATTTTGTGTAAGAATAAAACACACATAGGTTGGGTCTTGAAAATAAAAAGTGAAATAGGCCATGCATGTAGGACTAAGTTGTAGTATGTGATATTAAAGAACCAATTTGGGTAGTTCATGTTAAAATTTGGGTGAGGGAAGAAGAAATTGTCATTTTTAAACCTTGTAGTCTACTTCACATGTTAGGTGTTTGATAAAATTCCTAAGAGAGTTACTCCATGGGTAATCTTCCTAATTATATTAATTGATTTTCGCTATCTCGTTATAGATTGTTATTGCTAGAGGTGTTGGTGTATGGTATAACTTAAGGAAAAGTTCTTTGAGGTATGTATGGCTAACTTTAATCTTCATAGAGTCACCTTGTTGGAGTCCAAACATTCGATATGAGTTTTTCGCTGAGTATATGTGAATTGAAAGCCCGGTTTTGTTGAGGTGTGAGATTGCATTCTCAGATTTGTCTTAGTAGATTATCGTGATAAGTGAGATTGTGAAAGGTGACTTCTATGTGATTACTCTAACATGTGCAAGGTTCGTTAAATGCTTGAGTATGTTGGTATGAAAGAATGGTAACAAACTCAAATGTGTAAATATATTTAAGTGATAAGGGCTATGTAACAAGTGATGAAGGGGAATTGTGAATTGATCTAATTGAACTAAATGACCATGGAAATATCGTATATGACTCATTGTTGGCAAGGTTTATTGTGGCTTAACTTCATATGGATTGTTGGTTGTAATGAATTTATATTCTTGTTGATGAATAACTTTGTGGTTGAATTAATGGATGATAAGGACTATTGTGAACACATGATTGTTTGGGTGTTATGAACTTGTACTCTTGATGATATAAAGCCTTGTGATTGAATCGTGGGTTGTTATTGTTTGCTATGAAATGTGATGGTCAGGTGGGATCGGGTTGCACGCCGCAACACGAAGTAATAAGGGTGGAGAGGTAATAAGGGCGAAGTGTAATATTGTACGGTAGGATCGGGTTGCACGCCGCAACACGAAGTAATAAGGGTGGAGAGATAACAAGGATGGAGTGTAGAATGTAAGGTAGGATCGGGTTGCACGCCGCAACAAGAAATGTAAGGTGGGATCGGGTTGCACGCCGCAACAGAATGTAATAAAGCTGAATTGTGATTGTGTTGAAATTAGAATCTGTAAGGCTCTCAATTGTACTTGTTGCTATATCATTGTGCACTATGTGTTGGTTCCTTTAACTGCTTTCTATCTGTACATTTCTTGATTTTACTTTGAGTAAAGTTTGCTCATACATGCTAGTACTATCCAAAAGTACTAACGCCCCTTTTGTTGGGGGTGCTACATCTTTTATATGGATGTAGGTGGGTCCATAGCAGGTAGCTCAGTTCACCGTTAGTGGTGCCTCCTCCTCATCTTTCAGCAAGTACTGGTGAGCCCCACTTCCTCCCGGGGCCGTGTGTAATTCATGCCATCTTTTTTGAGTCTATTATGTATTGTAAGGTATAGCCGGGGCCTTGTTGCCGGCAAAGTATTGTATAAATTCCTAGTATTCGTAGAGACTCCGAAGACATGATGTGGGTGTATATATGTATTTTGGGTAGTCACTGTACGTATTCGGAAATCGTGGTCCGTATTGGAAAGTTATGTATGTATTGTGTATGCTTTGGGAATCAAATTGTTGAAATGCTAAAAGAGAAATGAACTTAAGTTTGTAAATCCACGCTTAAATCCTAAGTTGTTATTTCATATGGAATATGGTGCATTGTATATACGGGGAAACGCGTTGGGTAGGAAAGGCAATCCAGGTCCGCTTGACCAGGTTCACCCAGTTAGGTGCCGGTCTCGTCCCTCGATTTTGGGGCGTGACAAACTTGGTATCAGAGCCTAAGGTTTTAAAAGTGTCCTAGGATGTCTCGGAGTCGTGTCTAGTAGAGCCCTTCTTATCGGTGTGTTGTCGACCACATNATCCCTAACTCGTGCATTGTTCTAATTTTCAGTAAATGGCACCCAAGAAGAAAGCTCGACTCGGCCTAGAGGCCAATGCCACCCCAGGAGTGGCCGTGAATTCTTTATCTGATGGTGCGGGTGAGAATGATTCCCCCGCGCTGAATCGGCCTGACTCTTCCATCCCAGGCCAGGATATTCCTATTCCTGCTCCAGCGGAGGGTGCTACAGTCCCTCCCGCTGAAGCTCCTGATCCTTCTCCAGTCCCAGCTTCCGGTCCCGGTATTTCTGATGGGGACCTTAGGGGAGCTATTCAGATGTTAACCTAATTAGTGGCCTCCCAAGCCCAAAGATCGCATGTTGCCCCTGCATCCTCTAGCGAGCAAGGGGATTCTTCAGGTTCCAGGGTCAACCAGTTTCTGCGGTTAGCCCCTCCAGAGTTCACAGGCACCGACCTAGGGGTTGATCCTCAGGAGTTCATCGATGAGATGTGCAAGACCCTCCGAGTTATGAGGGCTACAGAGACTGAAGGGGTTGAGTTGTCTTCCTATCAGTTAAAGGGAGCAGCGTATTCGTGGTTTGAGCTGTGGGAGAGTTACCCGTGGAGAGGGGAGCCCTCAGGCAAAGTGGGATGAGTTTGTTGATGCCTTCATGGATCATTTCTTGCCTGCCAAGACTATGGCAGCTCGTGCTGCGGAGTTCGAGGTCCTTAAGCAGGGCAACATAAGTGTCTGGGAGTATCATATGGAGTTTGTGAGCTTGTCCAAATATGTTGTTCACATGATGCCGACTATGGAGGCTAGAGTTCGTCGATTTGTTCAGGGCCTTGGTCCCTTGGTTATTAATGAAGCTGCTACAGCTTCCTTGCATTCGGATATGAATTGTGGGAAAATAGTGGGATTCGCCCAGGCTACAGAGGATCAGAAATTCAAAATAAGGATGGAGAGAGAGAGAGAGAGAGAGAGAGAGAGAGCAGTAGTAGGGCCCGGTCAGCGGGCAACCCTCGGAGCTCAGTTGGAGGTGTGATCATCAGGGCCATCTCAGTCATATGCTCAGCCCTCAGCCAGTCGCCGCCATCAGGGCACAGTTATCAACAGGGAGGTCATTTTAGAACCGGTCAGATAGCAGGAGGTTCCATCAGTCGGGTCGTTCCAGTGGGAGGTTCCAGCAGCAGCGGAGGGTCCCATGCCCTAAGTGTGGGAGATTTCACACTGAGCCTTTTTACTTGGATATTCCGGTATGCTATAGATGTGGAGAGAGATGCCATATCCAGTGAGACTACCGCGCACCTAGTCAGGGCGCGGGTAGGGGTACTGCTCAACCATCCAGCTCTTCAGCCTCTACATCTTCAGCACACCCTCCAGCTCCAACAGGGCGCGGTGTAGTTAGGGGTGGAGCACGGGGTCGAGGGGGACCCAGTCGGTTCTATGCTTTGAGTGGTCGCCAGAATGTGGAGGCTTCCCCAGATGTGGTCACAGGTATTCTGACTGTTCAGTCACATGATGTTTATGCTCTTATTGATTCTGGGTCTTCTTTGTCATATGTTACTCCATTTATTGATTCAAGTTTTGGGATAGAACCCGAACAACTTCACGAGTCGTTCTCTGTGTCGACTCCGGTTGGCAATTCTATTGCGGCCGTGCGAGTCTATAGAAATTGTGTTATCACGGTGCGTGGTCGGGATACCACGGCCGATCTGATTGAGTTAGGAATGGTAGATTTTGATGTAATTATGGGGATGGATAGGCTCTATTCGTGCTTTGCTAAACTCGGCTGCCGAACCAGAATTACGAGGCTCGAGTTTCCTAATGAATCAGTTATCAAGTGGGAGGGGAATAATGTTGTGCCAAGAGGTAGATTCATTTCCTACCTTAAGGCCTCAAATATGATCAGGAAAGGGTGCATCTATCATTTGGTTCGGGTTGCAGACGCCACCTCAGAGGTGCCTGCCCTCGAGTCCGTACCGGTTGTGAACGAGTTTCTTGAAGTGTTTCCGGACGAGCTTCCTGGGATTCCACCAGATAGAGAGATTGATTTTGGGATTGATGTATGGACATATACACAACCAATATCTATTCCACCTTACAGGATGGCGCCAACAGAATTAAGGGAGTTGAAAAAAATTGAAAGATCTATTAGAAAAAGGTTTCATTCGGCCAAGTGTATCGCCTTGGGGCGCACCGGTTCTTTTTGTCAGAAAGAAAGACGGATCACTTCGGATGTGTATTGATTATCGGCAGCTCAACAAGGTCACCATAAAGAATAAGTATCCATTGCCTCGCATAGATGATTTGTTCGACCAGTTGCAAGGTGTTAAATTCTTCTCAAAGATTGATTTGCGGTCCAGGTATCATACGTTAAAAATCAGGGAGCAGGATATTCCTAAGACTGCCTTCATGACTCGACATGGGCACTTTGAATTTCTGGTAATGTCTTTTGGGCCAACCAACGCCCCAACAGCTTTTATGGACCTTATGAATCGGGTTTTCAAACCGTTTCTTGACTCCTTTGTGATTGTCTTCATTGACGATATTCTTGTTTATTCGCGGAGTCAGGAGGATCATGCTAATCACCTCAGGGCATTTCTGCAGACTCTTCATCAGCACCAATTGTATTTTAAAGTTTTCAAAATGTGAGTCTTGGCTAGAATCAGTCACCTTTTTGGGCCATGTTGTTTCCAGGGAAGGGATTCGGGTTGATCCCCAAAAGATTGCAGCGGTAAAGGATTGGCCTAGGCCAACGACCCCGACAGAGATTCCCAGTTTCTTGGGTCTAGCTAGGTATTATCGGAGGTTTGTGGAGGGATTCTCTACTCTCTCCTCCCCATTGACTAAGCTGACGCGGAAAGCAGTTAAGTTTCAGTGGTCCGATGCATGTGAAACGAGTTTTCAGGAATTAAAGTCGAGATTGACTTCGGCACCAGTGTTGACCTTGCCAGAAGTTTCAAAGGGATTTGTGGTTTATTGTGATGCTTCGGGGGTTGGTTTGGGGTGTGTGTTGATGAAATGCAGTAAAGTCATAGCGTATGCTTCAAGGCAGCTAAAGAATCACGAGAAGAATTATCCGACGCATGATTTGGAGCTCGCGACGGTTGTATTATCGGAGGTTCGTGGAGGAATTCTCTACTCTCGCCTCCCCATTAAATAAGCTAACGCAGAAAGCAGTTAAGTTTCAGTGGTCCGATGCATGTGAAAAGAGTTTTCAGGAATTAAAGTCGAGATTTACTTCGGCACCAGTGTTGACCTTGCCAAAAGGTTCAAAGGGATTTGTGGTTTATTGTGATGCTTCGGGGGTTGGTTTGGGGTATGTGTTGATGCAATGTAGTAAAGTCATAGCGTATGATTCAAGGCAGCTCAAGAATCATGAGAAGAATTATCCGACGCATGATTTGGAGCTCGCGGCAGTTGTATTTGCATTAAAAATCTGGCGGCATTATCTTTATGGGGTCCATGTGGCCGTGTTCACAGACCACAAGAGTCTTCAATATGTATTCAAGCAGAAGGAGTTGAACTTAAGGCATCAGAGGTGGTTAGAATTGCTCAATGACTATGATATGAATATTTTGTACCACCCAGGGAAGGCGAATGTGGTAGCCGACGCTCTTAGTCGGAGATCCATGGGTAGCTTGGCACATTTGGAAGCCGGACAGATGCTTTTGGCTCGGGAAGTTCATCAGTTGGCTAGTCTAGGTTTATGTCTTTCAATCTCAGACGAAGGGGATGTCGTGGTGCGTAATGGAGCAGAATCTTCGCTTGTAGCTGAAGTCAAGGGAAAGAAATTCAGGGATCTGGCTTTGGCACAATTGAGGGAAGCAATTTTGAATCACAAGACTTCATCATTCTCACTCCGCAATGATGACGGTGTCCTGCGGTGTCAAGAGAGGTTATGTGTTCCAGATGTGGATGATCTCTGGGAAAGGGTGATGGCAGAGGTTCATAATTCCAGGTATTCCATACACCCAGGTTCTACGAAAATGTATCACGATCTCAAGGAAATTTATTGGCGGAAATTGTATGAAGAGGGGTGTGGCGGACTTTGTGGCTAAGTGTTCAAATTGTCAGCAAGTGAAGGCCGAGCATCAGAGGCCCGGTGGATTGACGCAACTTATGGAAATACCGATGTGAAAATGGGAGATGATAAATATGGACTTTGTGGTGGGGTTACCTCGCACTCCACGTAGGTTCGACTCGATTTGGGTGATAGTGGATCGACTCACGAAGTCAGTGCATTTCTTGCTAGTCAAGTCCACCGATACTGCAGAACAGTACGCTCAGTTGTATATCAAGGAAATAGTCAGGCTCCATGGCACTCCAGTATCTATTATCTCGGATCGAGGGGCCCAGTTCACATCTAACTTTTGGAAGAAATTTTAGCAAGTTTTGGGGTACTCAGGTAAATCTCAGTACAACATTCCATCCACAAACTGATGGGCAGGTAGAGCGGACTATTTAGACGCTTGAAGATATGTTGCGGGCTTGTGTATTAGATTTCAAGGGTAGCTGGGATGATCACTTGTCGCTTATAGAATTTGCTTATATAACAGTTTCCATGCTAGTATTCAGATGGCCCCATTTGAGGCATTGTACGGAAGAAGATGTAGATCTCCGATCGGATGGTTTGAGGTTGGTGAGGAAGAATTGTTAGGACCAGACCTTGTGCACCAAGATATGGAGAAAGTTAGAGTCGTTAAGGAGAGGATGAAAACTGCTCAGAGTTGTCAGAAATCCTATGCGGACGTTCGTCGTAGAGAATTGGAATTCCAAGTAGATGATTGGGTATTCTTGAAGGTGTCCCCCATGAAGGGAGTAATGCAGTTTGGGAAGAAAGGAAAGTTAGCCCAAAGTATGTCGGGCCGTATAGGATTGCTTAAAGGATAGCACAGGTGGCTTATAGGCTGGAATTGCCCCCTGAGATGTCATTAGTGCACCCGGTGTTCCATGTGTCTATGTTGAAGAAAGTGGTTGGAGATCCATCAGCCATCGTGCAGTTAATGAGGAATTATCGTATGAAGAGGTTCCGGTTGCTATTCTTGATAGACAAGTTCGTAGATTGAGGAACAAAGAAATTTCTTCAGTTAAAGTGTTGTGGCGAAGTCAGCACGTTGAGGAAGCGACGTGGGAAGCGAAAAAATGAAATGAAAGAAAAATATCCCCATTTGTTTGAATAAGTCTAGTAGTGATCGTGCGAACTGTCATCTCTAAGCAAATTATATGTTATGTTCAGTTTTGTGCAAAAGCACCCCATTTTCCCCTAATTGCTCTACTATTGTAACTTCTCAAGTTGTGCCATAATTGTGTATGTTGTGATTATCTGAGTAATGTGCAACCCCTTGGAGTAAATGAAATTATGTGAAACTCATGTGATGGTTAGATGATTAATTGAAGTGTAGATTAGTAATGGTTAATCGAAGAGTAGATTGGTAATGATTAATTGAAGTGCATATGGCATGTTGAAGTAATTGAATTATACGGGACTTGTCGAGGTGACCAAATTATGTGCAAGGCCATGAAATAACTAGTTATGTGTGGAATTGGTTAAGAAACATGTGTTTCGGGGGCTCTCTGGCAGGTAGATAGGTCTAATTACAGAGGAAACTCTAGCGAAATTTTCAGAAAATATCGGAGTTAGAAAAAAAATGGGGGTTGGCATATTGTGTTTTCAAAACCAAATGATTTCCCGATCCCCATTCGAGGACGAATGATTTTAAGTGGGGAGGATGTAAAGACCCGTAAAATTTCTATGTCTAAAATAATGCCTGAATAGGTCCCTGTGTTGTTATAACTGTAGAAATTCTTAAAACGATCCTATTTTGAGTAAAAAGTATCCCAAAAATTGAAAAATTAAATTTTCCAGAAATTGCGCGTTATGCGACGCACTATGCGATCACATAATAGGTATGCGGACCGCATAGTGGTCGCATACCTGGACAGTAGCATGTCCAAATTGAGGACAACTATGCGGCCTGGAAGGCGATTGCATTTTGGGTATGCGGACCGCATAGTTGTTGCATTCTTGCCCCATGGTTTTGCGAGGGAGGTTATGCGACGCACTATGCGATCGCATAACAGGTATGCGGACCGCATAATGGCCACATACTTGGGCAGTGTGATTTCCATTTTGACCCATTTGGAGGCTAACTATGCGACATGAATGCAGACCGCATAGCAGGAATGCGATCGCATTCCTGACCGCATTTTGACCTCATGTAAGTGATGATGATGAGCACTTTACAAATGCGGATTTAGCTAATGTTAAAATGCTTGTAGATTTTTTAGAAAAAATTTATATTGCTAAAAATGAATTTTCTGGGCAATATTATCCTACTATTTCTAATTGTTTAGTTTATATTGCTGAACTTGCAAATTTGTTTCGTCATTTTTCAGAGAGTGCGGTAATTTATCAACTTGAATTCTATGAGAAAAAAGTTTAAAAAATATTTTTTCCCTATTCCCCCTATTTATGGTGTTGCTACCTTGTTAAATCCTACTATGAAATTAGGAGATCCTCAATTTTGGTATGAAACTGTTTATACTGGATTAGCACTTGAAGATGAAGAGTTGTCTACGCTTCCGGAAGCAATAGCCTCAATTAAAATAAATGCTCCAACTATTTATAGTGCTTATCAAATTGCATTAGATCATGCTAGACCAAATGTTCCAACTCCTACTTTTTCTAGTTCTCAATCATCTAAAAGAACTGCGGGAGTAAGAGCACTTAGTGCTTAGGCGGGGTTCAGGGTTTCTCAAGGTTCTAGTACTAGTGATTGTTCACAACTAAATGAGCTTAAAGTTTATTTGTTACAGGGAATTGAGGAAGTGAATCTCGATGGCTCCTTTAATATTTTGGAATGGTGGAAGGACAAAGAAAAACACTTTCCGATTCTTTCAAAGATGGCTCGAGACATTTTAACTATTCAAGCTTCAATAGTGGCATCGGAGAGCCCTTTTAGTCAAGCAAGACTTCAACTCTGAGATTATAGAGCGTCTATGAGGGAAAGCTTGGAAAAATCAGTACTTTTCAGAGATTGGATCCGTTCAGAACGAAGAAATTTTGGACTTGCTGAATCACAACCAGAGGTAGACGAAGCTTACGAAGAAATGTTAGCTGAACTTGCAGAGGATGCTGATTCGCCTGGAAGCGGTGATGACCAAGCTTATTTTCCGCCACCACCAACGGAAATTCCTCCGAACCTTGAAGGATTTATGAAATTTGTAAGAGATACCATGTAATTAATATGTAACTTGTATTTTGGCACATCTTGGTTAGTTTCTTTCTCTTCTCAATGATGGTATTAGCACCTTGTTGTGCTCATTTCATGGGGAGAGGAAGACTAATAAAGATATTTCCATGTTTTTTTAATGCTATAATAAATTATAATGCATTGCTTTGAATATCTTTACAATATATTTGTGTTTAAATTGAATTAAAAAATTTAGGTCACAATTCTATAATATATAATTTACAAGAAATTGCCTTAAATAAAAAAAAAATTAAAAAATAGGCCCGACCCACTTAGGCCCGGGACCATTAGTTCGTGGTCCTGGTCCGGGATGATTCCTACAAAAAAGTCCACGAAGCATGAGACCACTTAGGACCGGCCCACGAGCCTATTTAGGCGCGGGCCTGACCCAAATTACAGCCTTAGGTGGACTCCAAGGATTTGGGTGTAATGATGATCATTGGTTGAGTTCTAGGGATCAGGGGTAGGCTGTGGTGTGTTTTGAGGAGTGTGGTAGGTGGCAGTTTCTGGGTATTGGGTTGGATGATGTTAGTGCTGTGGAGGAGTTGGAACTGCTGGAGAATTAAGATTTTGGGGAGGCGTGGCGTATTGATGAGGTGTGAAAGGTTTTTGCGGGTGCTGGTTTTGTATGTTTTGAGGAGGTGTTGGGTTTTGGGCATTTTGTTGGTTGATGTCTGGGACATTCAAGGTGAGGGAAAGGTTTGCCAAGTTACGGACCTGCTCAAGTTCCCCTTGTAACTCCAGTATCTTTTGCTCTAACCGCAAAACAAAGTCATTCTGTGCCGGAGTACTCCGACCATCTGAAGTCTCAACATTCTCTGCATGTGTTGCGTTGTCTTTCCTGATACCACTCATATCATGCATCTTAGCCTTTCCTTTGTTCTTAGGGTTAGGGGGAGGAGGAGGAGGAGGAGGAGGTGAAGGATCTCTAGATCTGGTATGATATGCTGATGATGCCAGTATGCACGAACCAACCTTAGGGGATGGGAATAAACAAAGAAAGAAGAAAAACAAAAAGGTAGACAAGTCAGTAGGGAATATTAGAAGGATATTTGCAGTATTTAAACACGTATTGCGAAATTGTAAATTCGTGTCCTAATTTGGGGAATCTCATTGTGCCCGAGACATGCCTAGCGACATATAGATTTGGAGAAAACTCAATGCCGATAACTGCGTTATTTTATTAATATGATAAATAGACCAAATCTATACTAAAACAACAATAATTATAAAGAGTCACTAGTGGCATATGCCTTATTACAATCGAATTCTAAAACGAATCTAGAAAACAAGTAAATATCAATCCTAATCTACTCGGTCCCAGAGGGACCTTCTCCAAGATTGGCCTTTTTATCCCCATCGATCAGATTCCCCAGGTCGCGCATGTCCAACAACAGATATGCCCTTGCTAGATGTCCTCCTTCATTGACCTTTGCATTATGACAATCCACAAACCTTTTCCTCATCTTCCCCTCAATCTCCATCAAACCTTGCTCTAAATACTCTAATCTCTTTGTTGATTTGGTAGCGATTCCCCTTCATTCGTTGATTGCTTCCATTTCCACTTAGTGTTGTCCAAATGCCTGGCCTCAGATTTAAAAACCCTTTTGCGTAACCTCCTGTATTTGACTTGTGCCTCAGCGGCGGTGTCTATGACCCCATTTCTCAAATCAATCCCTGGCTTGACCTCTCCCCCTATGTCATCGACCAACCATGATGGGTAGAAGTACACATGGCCAGCATGATACCGATCTGGCTCGATAGTATCCTTTTCTACAACAATCTTTTGATGTCACATGTGCTGTGTATCACACTTAAATGGAATGGCATTCCCTTGAAGTCCACTTTGTAATGAACCATTTTGGAAACCCGTGGTATGACATGTTTCCTCACAGCTTGCCTCATGACTCTGATAGGAGCATAAGGATATATACCCTTTAATCTGATTAACACTAGATGAGGAACATCTCTCGACCTGATGATGAATTCACTACTAGGGAACCACTCGAACGTCCAATGGACCTTGTCATCAGTCAAATTGCTAAAGAAGTGCACCCAACTCACAACATTTCCCGATTTTGCAAATCTAATCCGGGATATAAGTCATTCTCTTCAGATGGTGATAAGCTATGTGGTCATTCCATGGTTGCCGTGGAAATTCTTGACGGTATTGACCTCTCTGAAGATGTTCCAACAACCATATTTGTAGCAGCAAATTGCAACCCTCAAAATGCCTATATCCTTTCTTGCAACGGTCTAAAGCTCGGTACATCTCAGCCACGATCATTGGGACAATAGTGTAAGTCTGCCCCTTGATTCCTTCCATTAGGGTCCTAGTGACCATAACTAGGGGAGTGTGGATCCTTTCTCCTTGTATTAGGAATACCAGCATCCCCAGAAAATAGACGATGAATACAAAAACCCGGGGTGAGTCCAACCCAGAGAAGTGATGGAAAACTCATCATGATAAAGGCGATAAGACTTGTTATGCCCATAACGCTCGTAAAGAAAATCGAACGGTATGTAAGATTGCTTCAGGCAGACTAACTCATCATTCCTTCTGAAACCCATCATTTTTAGGAAGCCTCTAGAAGTACGATTTTCTGGTACTAACAAACCAGGGCTATCCCAGGGAAGTCCAGCAAAGCCTCCTATTTCCTCTAGAAGGGGAGTCATTTCTATGTCACCAAAACGGAAGACGACCCTCTTCTCATCCCAGAACGTAGTAGCGGCCTCAATCAGTAGATTGTTTGGCTGACTAGCAAGAAAGGTAAATTCCCTAGAACTCTTTTCACATGGTTTTTGTCGCTTGGCGAGAGATTTTCCCACCAATCTAGCAACAAAGGTGGGATACCTCAAACCATGCCGAACTTGGGGACTTCGTGCCTCATTTCTGCAAAACAATTAAAGTTAGCCCTTTCCCCCTCCGTATTCGACTATTCACACATTAATGATTAGCATATTGGCACATTTTCTCCAAATGATGCACATATCGTGATTGTGGCCATTGGGATTATGGAAATCCCGGCGGCTTTGGACAAGGCTTGCCTTAGAGGGTTATTACGCGGACAACGTTTTAACCCATACTAGGTTTGGACATGATGCATGCACAGTTAATATTAAAGTGGGGGGTTTCTAGAAGAGTCTAGACCGGTACCCTCAAGTGGACAACTTGAGAGGAAAAAGTATGAAACCGTCGATTGCACCGTTGATCGACTAGTTTTACCCCAAATAAGCTTTTCCAAATTTAAAAGGGTATTTTAGGAAGAGCGTAGACACTCATCAAGCGCCACTACGGTATTAATTACACACGAGTGGAACATGATGTGGAACATGCTTTATGCAAAGGTAGAACAACACGTTCTCAAATATTTTTCATGATGAAGGCAGTAAATGCAGTATTAAATGAAACGTGAAGACATAAAAGAAAGGAAAACAAGGAAGAATTTAGTTCACGTAATATGAAAGAATTGTGATAAATCAAGTAAAGAGGGTAGGTACAGGGAGAGAAATGATATAGAAAAATTAAAAAAAAATGATTTGGAGCAAGTGTACAAGACAAGAAAATAAAGGGAGAACGCATATTGTAACCAAACTAGGCGAAGATTTGCATATTAACACGAATTCACATAAAGGTAAAATAGGGAAGAGGATGTGCATGTACCAATAAAAGGGGAAATGGGAGCGGGATATTCATGTAACAGCAAAATAAAAAAGACATGTTCATCAGAGAAGACTAATTCATATAGGACAAGTTTGTAATGGTAAGAGCCTAAACATATCCCCAGCAGAGTCGCTATGCTGTCGCGCCCTTTTTTCTCGTGAAATCGGGTTTGGACACGTGACAACTCTTTTAAGGAAGGGTGTTAAAAGAGAGAGTCGCTACCTAACGGGTTTGAGGTGCGTTAAGGCACCTATTTACAAATAACTCAAGGTTAACCAGTTTGCGTCACCAAAGATCGGGTAAGGGCTCAAATTACCTCAAGGAGAAGGTGTTAGGCACTCCTCGAGGTCCACAGCTGTGGGTCCCGGCCGAACTCGAATTATATGAATTAGTCTAAATAAAGAGGAAAGATAAAATTGGGCAAATAAACAAAATGATTGATTTTAAAAGTAAAGGTGGGGGGTCCTAAGTTTTTTAGCCTAAAGGATCACCCTGTGAAACATAAATAGTAACTCCCTCGAGGTGGGGTGTTACTCGTATTATTCAGCGGACACAGACTATCATTTCCTACTACCCGATTACTATATTTAAGTTGTTTACCTAAAGCGCACTAGTTGATTCTAGATCGTACCTTATGCGTGCACTACCCGTCCCATACCTATGGTCCAGGAGGCGCTTGGACCTCTATCTTGGGTGGTTCTAGACTTAACTTAGGTTGCTCAAAAATGGGAAAAACTAGGCGACATACAAAACAAATCGGACTTTCATGTATAGACAAATAAGGGCTCAAGTTAGCCTCCGCACTTAGACAACAAATGCATGCAAACCAATTATCATTTGACAGTTGCAAACTTTAGACAAATTAAAGTTATTGAATTTTGTATGCATGATCTCTATGTAATTATGGATTTTAATGGGTAGACAGTTTCATATGTAGAAACCATTTTCTTAATACGATTTCAAAAAGACTACGCAGTTGCGTACTAATTTTAAGTATAAGAGGTTAAACCTATATGCATGACATCTAGGTGATTTATGCAGTAATTAACAATGGTAATCTCAGAACTGCTTAGTCGAGTCCTATAGGCATGCTTTCTAATAATTCTAATTAGCACAATGTTGAAAGTTCAACATTAGCACTTGAAAGAAACGAGTAGGATAATAATTAAGACTGATTTTAGACCCTATAAGTAGGATTTCTATAGTCATAATTGAGATTGATTTTAGATCCTATAGGCATGATTTCTATAGTCATAATTGAGACTGATTTTAGATCCTATAGGCATGGTGTCTAATTTGCAGATTAAGTAGCACGTAAATTAACACAATCCTATACAGCCTAATGCATGTGCACATTGAGATATTGGTCATTTAATATCCTATAGGCATGGTCTCTAACAAGTAAAAGCAGAACACATTTGAGAAAAGTTGAGAACCTATAGGCAGAATTTCTAACGCATAATAACTGAACACATTTGAGCATAGTAACACATTTAAGCAAAGTAGAGCACCTATAGGCCTGATCTCTACCCATTTTTAATGCAAGTATTAAGATAAACCCCATTTTCTCAATTTTACTAATAAACCAATTGTTATTACAACATTATTACAGACCCAATGAATGGCATAAATTATAGAATAAAATAACTACAGTGAGCCTACAACAGGCCCAAAGATATACCAGTCAGGCCAGGCCTTTATTCCCATGGTTCACAATAGCCTAGAAATTACATCTTCATTGATATAAGGCAGTCAGAACCAATTGATTCATCCGGTAGGTCGAAAATAGAGTTGAGCAAATAGAACCAAGAACCTAGTGTGTCAGAGTTCCCAAGGGCTTCAAGAACCCAGGGCAGTGCTCACACTAGGGAGGTTGATAGGGGAAATTCAGAGAAAGACTAAGGATGAAATCCTAGTGTGTTAGAGTTCACAAGGGTCTCAATTGGACCCCGAGCAGTGCTCACACTAGGGAGGCCAAATGATAGAACCTAAGTAGCTTTGGCTTTCAGCTGGCAAAGAATAAGAACTCAAAAAAGACTAGATAGTAAGGGAATAGACTAAGGTTAAGGGACAACACTGAGGGATACAAGCAAATTCAAGTAGAACATGCTTAGGTTTTAAGAACAGACTTAACAAAGTTTCAGAAAAAACAAGTTAAACACATAATGCATATATTAACAAGACATGTTTGCAAGGTTGATGTACACAGGCTCATAGTAAGAAAACGGTTCAGATTGTGCTAAGTGTAAATGCTAGTGTCCCAATAAGGGATCATATCAATTGGTAACAGAACTTAACATAATGAGAACAAACTAAGGCAACTAGGGGAAGTCAAGACATGGTAGAAGCATACATGATCAAATATGCTACATGTCATCACAACAAGTTTAGAAACAAACTTATGCTAGATAGTTAGTGAATAAATTCATGCTTAGTCAACTAATCCATAAAAGGGGATATGAAAGCATGTTCAAGTAACAAGGTCAATTGCAAATTTAAACACCAAAGAGATGGCTAAAGTGCAAAGGTTCTAAACATTAGTAACACATAGGATATACAGACTTAAAAAGATATTAATTAGCTCAAATGAGGTCTAAGCATGTCTCAAATTACAAACGTAATGGAATTAAGATTAGATAGGCCTAAAATTGAAGTAAGACAGTCAGAGTTGCACACGAGAACAACCTAGAAACACATTAAACCACAATCTTCAGAAGTGAAAACATATGCTAATGACATGTAAATAGGAATGAAAATGACAGAGGTTTGGTAACTCACCCGTTAAGCAAAAAATAAGAAAGAACGAAAGTTCACAATGTTATGAATATCAACAAAGAGCAAGAACCCAGAATTTCTGTCCTTGGCTTTCAGTCGGCCAGGAACCAGAATATAGAGCAAGAGTATTAGAGAACAAAGAGTACGAAACTTTAGTTTTTTTTAGTAAATTTCTTAATGATTCCACTCTCAAAAAGGGAATGTGGAGGGGTTTATATAGAAGTAGAAATCAAACACCCAAACAAGGAAAATCATTTGTCAAACACTAGAAAGGAAAGAACATCACATGCAATCGAATCAGTAAGGAAAAGAGAAATTTCAAAAACCCTAATATTAGGGGAAGTACAAAAATTAGCAGAATCTAAAAATAAAAAATCAAACGTTGCACAAAATAAGATGAATATAGATAGAAATATCATTTAAAATCATAGAATCGAACCAATTTTGGTTCGATCTAAGATATATGAAACCCTAATTTTTAGGGTAAGTAAGAATCAACAGTAATATACAGAGATTCGTACCCATAATAGAACAAGAGTGAATATAGACGAAATAGTGAAAAGTTCAAGAAGTTGAACCGACTTTTATTCAATTATGTTGAGATCCGCTTTCCATGTTTAGGCAAGAGGTATAGGGAAGGATCCAGTACTAGGGAAGAGTTGTATATGGCAAGAAATGGCCGTATAATCCCGTCTCCGGTGGGATTAGGAGAGGGATTTGGGGAGAAGACGACTAGGGTTTGATAGGGGGGGGGGGTTGGGAGAGTTCAAAAGTGGAGGGCGGTGAAAGTGATTTAGGGTTAGGAGAGTGTTAGGGTAATTAAAAGGGAAGGAGTAATATGGGTCGTTGATCTTAGAGATCAACGACCACGATTAGCTGGGGGTTTTGGATTAGGTTGGTTTAATTGATTGGGTTGGAGGTTATTTGGTTTGGGCTTAGATGTTATTGGGCCGGGACTGGGTAGTTTAGGTCCGAAAATAGGTAAGGTTTGGGCCAGATTTTAAATACCCAATGTTTAATAAATAGATAATTTATAAAAGTAATTAATAAAAAACAAAAATATCATCTGTGCACTAAACTGATTTAAAATAACTACTCAATATAAAAATATAAAAAGTCATTTTCTGTATAAATAATATAATTATATATGCATGTGGGCTATTATTGCAATATGTGCAATTTAGTCTTAAAATGCAAATGTAATTATAAGAAATGCACTGAAAAATATTTAAAACCTCATATTGATATAAATGATAATTTTAGATGATTAAATCATCATAAAAATAATTTAGAGGATAGTTATTGGATATTTATATAATAAAATACAGAAATAAATTGGTTTAAAGTCTTTAGAATTATGGAAAATTATGAAAAAAATACTTGTGTATGCTTATAAATCAAATGATGATGCATATGCACTATTTTGAAAGTATATATCTATATATTTTAAAAATATTATGGGAAAATTGGGTATCAACAGCTATTGCAAACCACTGGCTCTCAACGACTATAATATTGTTTTGATCGTCATAATGTTATTGCAAATAATTTAATAATTAAATTGTCTGTGCGTGAGATTATTTTAGCATTCAGAGGTTGATGTACAACTCTAACATTGTCATTGCTGATGAGGGGTGCATGCGGGTGTGTATACGTAATTCCAAAATCTTGATTCCTTCCCGCCGATGAAAAAAGATAGGTACCTTTCTTGGCCTGGGAGATATGGCACCTCACATTTTATATTCCCAACTTTATATATATATATATAATCTTAATAACTCACAATAAAAGGACATAATCAGATTTTTACACATTAACCTTGTAATCCAATTAGTTTTAGGACACAATACTACATTACCTTTAGGATCCTATTAGTATAATTATTTTCGGGCATAGAAATACTACATAACGCATGTAAACCTAATATCTTTAGGAAAATGTTCGATTTTCTATTAGTATAATTACTGTTGGGATATATATTTTTAGCCATGTAGTCCTATTACTTTTAGGATATACTTCTTAAAATATTTCTATTAGTAATTTAATTTGAAAATGTATTATATTGTCCAAATCTATTTTGAAACAGAGAGCCTATGTTATTATATAAATAGAAATATAATATTGATAGACCAAAATAGCCCTAAAATATTAAACAAAAAAATTCATAGGGAAAGGGCATAGCTTTAATAACTTATTTTTTTGGAGTACAATAACTTCTATGTTAAGTTTTTTAATATTTAAGATTTTAAAATTAATACAATTTTTTCTATTGAATTCTTATTAAAAATGTGTATGAAGGTTTAATAAAATCAATTTCATAAGAATCCTCAATATTAGTAATGCATTACCACTCCATAATATTTAATACCAAGAAAAATAAGAAATGCTAAACGGATTGCTTAAAGCGTTGAAATTGAAAAATAAATAAATCATGATAATATATTATTATATTATATTTGAACTGCTTTCCTACTCAAATAATATTTTTTTTATTATTGATTTTTCGTGTAATATAGAAAAATATATCCAATTATTGAATAACAACTAAGAAATTTTTTAGGAATATAAATGTGTGAGAAAAGAAAGTAAAAGATCGGTGAGCACCAACAGAGGCGGATCTAGGATTTGAACCTTATGGGTTCCCATTATTTGGGCAAAAGTGAACTTGAAGCAAGTGAGAAAGTTTTTTAGTGTTGGCTGGTCAGTTTTTAAAAGAAAAAGAGAAACAAAAAGTGCCTATGAGTGTTATTTTGTGGAAAAAAAAAACAAAAGTGACGTTAAGAAGTGTTCAAAGGGATTCAAACTTCTGCCAAATATTCAGGAACATAGTATAAGCTAGTTCCTTCATTTTCCACTGGACCAACACCTGATTTGGCTTATGGGTTCCAAACTAAAAATACTTATACATTTAATAAATTTATCAATACAATACAAGGCTCGGGTAAAAGTTAATGGGTTCCCGGAAATCCACACCCGATAATGTGGATTTGCCCCTGAGAACCAATACCACTAATAATTTTGCAAACATAAAGATCTAAAAGTAGAGTGTCAGATTTATCTTTTTACTCTTTAAAAATAAAATTTATAGTGGATAAAATTATAATTAGGGTTAAATATTCAAACATGAGATGAATTAATATTAAGAATCTAAATCAATAGAAGATAAACTATATTTTATGCTAGAACCAAATAATCAAATCTTTCAATTAATTATTTAGCAAGAGAATCCAATTAAATTATTTTTTAAATTCATCATATGAGTAAAATTATTTTCAAGTTAAAAAATCTTATGGTACATAAATTTATTCCATAAAAAGAGTGTTAGATATTTAAAAAATAGATCTCAAAGTAAAAAACAGATTAGTATAATACTAAGAAGGTCATACAGGTGTTTGATGAAGCACAATCAAAGCTAAATTCTTAACAAGAATAAGCTTTCAAGACTATATTATTAAAAGCTGACTCTGGTATAGCAGGATTATCCTTTATAGGTGCTTTAGACAATAAATTACGTCGAGCAAATAAAATCAAGGCCGAAAAATATTGCTACAACCGTAGTATTTTATTTCAAATATTTAAGTGTTACAATCTCTATTGTAACGACCCGGCGGTCGTTCCGTGAGATTTACCCCGTTTCCCCCATTTCTGCTTTATCATATATTGCTTAGCTTGTTTATGTTGTGTTGGGTCTGTCACACCTCTTTTATGTCCCACAACCCTATTACGAGGTTGAGTTAGAAGAGTTTTTCCAATCGAAGTGACGTTTTGAAAAGGGATTATTTATTATTTAGAGTCGCCACTTGGAATTTAGTTTTGGTGTTCCAAGCCA
>ML439144.1:0-11242 GCA_005239525.1 Nicotiana knightiana
TAGTAATCAGTGTTTTATATGTAAATGGTATCCTAGTAGGGATAGAAGAGCAAAATGTAAGTCCGTGTTACCTAGAAGGATGCATCTTATGTATAGAAAAAGAATTTAAGACAAAAATAAATAAAGAAGAAAAATTCCAAGGAATAAATGATTCTACTCTCAATTTAAGAGTAATGATATTAAAAACCAGAATAAATGAATTAGGAAAAAGAATACAAAAAATGAAAAAGGGAAAACAAAAATTAGAAGATGACGAAGAAAATGTAGCAGAACTCACACACAATGAAAAACTAATGAGTATAGAGAATTATGACACACTGATATGTAACGAGAATAAAAAATTAAGTAAAATAAAAATATTAGCAAGAATTTTATATATATATATATGTATGTATGTATGTATATGTATATGGGTGAATGATTGTTGTATTTTAACTATTTTTCCACGGCTAATTGTTCTTTATGTTAGGGTTTGAACTAATACTTTCAAAAGATATCTGTTGGTTCCCCAAGTACACAAGAGTATACATGGCTGTCAAGCAATAAAGTGATTTGAAAGTCGGATGTTGAACTCACAGAGACTTAGTTTAACCGTTAACTAAGTAAACAAAAATTAATTTACTGTCCAAGACGATCAAAAATTTAACTTTTCTATTACAACTACTATTCCGAAATTTAAACGCTTAACCAAGGGAGATATAGATTCTAGGGTTGTGGTCGATTTATCAATCCTATTGAGTTCGTAATTACACCTGTTAATCCAAGTTATATATGATTGCTAGTTGACCGAATCATTCATATAAATAGCATGTTTCCACAATACTATTCGTCTATCCATAATATATCAACCTTATATTCCTATGGTCTTGAATCTATCATGAACGAATATAATACAGTATTCAACTAAGCAAGACTGTTAGGTATATTCCTATTCTAACCGTGAAATCTTTTTTCGAGCCACGGGTTCATAAACAAGTTTTCTCCAATTCTACTCTAATCTAAACACGGCTTCCCCAAGCATAGCATAGATAGTAAATAGAACTCAACTGTTGGCCAAACAATTTAAGCAATTATGCATAGAATTAGAGTAACGACCAAGGATGATAACTCGAATTAACGGTAATATAATTAATAAACTTTAATATTCATGACAACCATAACCCTAGAACGTGAAGTTTAGCTCCACATAGACATGGTAGCAAAACAACAATTCATCCAAAGAAACGTAAAGATTACTAAGTTTGATGGACGAAAGATGGAGTCTGATGAATTTCGGCCTCCATGGTGACTTCGAGCTCTCCCTAGGTCTAAAGTATGTCAAAAGTCCAGAAAATAATGTTTTTCATGTATTTATACCAAGTAGGGTCGGATCTAGACGAAATTTCCCTTTCCTAGCCTAAATAGGAAAACTTGCAAACTTAATGATTTCCATGTGTCGCACAATGAGTCGCACTAATGCTTTTTCCTATCAGACCACAAAAAACCACTCTCTGAACTTTGGAAATTTTTTACAAAACTTTGCACTAATGCATTGCATAGTGCCTCACACTAGTGCATTTCTTTAGCAGATGCTTCTTCCTCGAATTTTGACGTCCAGAAATGATCTTCGACCCCCGAACACGATTCTGGCTTAATCCCTTGGGCTTTTACTCAGACCTATAAGCTCCAAATGGCTTGAATTAGTTCCATAACATCTACATAACTTAGAATCACTCCTATAAGGCATGAAACACACAATAAGTGCAAAACACTAGCGATTAAAGCTCAAACACAATAAAAGTGCAGTAAATTAGAGTGCGATAAGCGACTAAAATAAGCAATTATAGACTACCATCAACACCCCACACTTAAACCATTGCTCGTCCTCGAGTAATCAAACTACACATTATATAGACACAACCTTTTTAACAATCATCCTAACTTATAACACCAAGAATATTTAAAATAGACTAAGCACAATATTATAACATCATCACCTCAAGACTTGACTCACAAGCACCACGCATTTTGCACAACCCGCTCACTTAATATAACGTAGAGGTCAAGCATTACCTTTCTTTTATGAATCAAGTTCCCTCACACAATAAAAGAGAGTAGTTCCACACTCAATAAAATTTAAGAACAATTAGGAACTCAAGATAGAAATAATTCTCTCACTCTCAGAAACAACATTCATTTGCCACAAAAAATGCACCATAGGCTTGCCCGTAGTGTACTGTTCTGCTAATCGAGCTCATTCAGTCTCAGATCAAGTAGAAATTTAATTGATTGTAATGTAGGCTGCGTGACGGGTAGGATACATTTGGATATAAGAGTGACTACACCTCCCTAAGCACTTTAATACATACACTTTAACATTTAAAACCCCACACTTATGTCAAACTATAACTCCACCTTCAAATCAATATACATCAACTCCCTACTTCTTTAAGCATAATTATATCAAGAGTTACCACTTTCAAGGAATATTTTTCACAACAATACACTATTTTCTTTCTTTTCTTTTTCAATTCAAGTGGCTCTTACTTTTTCAAAATAGTGCACCTTTCTCCTTATTTCATTAGTTCCACTCAAAAGTCGAACTAACCACCCCACGCTTTAACTTTTACAAAGTTCATAACAATTTCAAGTACTTATTAGAGGTGAAAAAGTTCAAATAGATGGTTAATTCAAAAAAATGGGTAAGAATTGTAATGTGGTTGCCAAAGAAATAGGATTACAGGCTCAAAGGGGTTAACTATGATACATAACAATTAGGTTGGTAAAAGCATATTACTGGCTCAACAAAGAAATGCATGTATCACTTCCTAGACTAATCTAAACTACTAATTCACTTTGCAAACACACGGGGCAACTAGACATCAAATGCAATGCATAGAATGACACACAAATCTCACAATCACATGGAACATAACTCACTCAGGATTGGAATTATCAAGACACTCTAGTCAAAGAAGTTAAGCAAAGTTAAGATCATACAATTTAAGGTACCTATACAAGAGTAAAAAATTTAGCATGCGCGTCACAATCAAAGTACTCACTATTCTCAAGGCATAACAAAGTTATGGGATATTGCTTCAATTCCAATCACAGCACACAGACTCCTACTCCTAAACAAATACAACTAATTACACTCGGTTCAAACAAAACCCTTGGAAAAGAACCGCGATATAAAGAAAAATCAAGGGATAATTATTACCTACAAAGAAATTTTTTTTATTGGACCTTAATCCCTCAAGAAAGTTATCCATAAAATTCATCGTTGGGAAAAGTCTAAATTTTTTGATTTTTTTTTCTCAATTTTTGTTTTTTTTTCTTTGCATCACTACACTAAGAAGGAATACTATAATTAATCTAGGATAGCATAGAAATCACCAAGACAATCTCCTCACCCCACACTTAAAATTATGCAATGTCCTCAATGTACATTATAAATAACAAAAGTGTTAAAGAGACTCCCTGGTAGGCCAAACACCGAAGAATTAGCAGCTCACGGGTACTCAGACTTCCTTCATGTACGGTCCTTTGTGTGGGAACCTCACACTTAGTTCTCACCACCTAACTCATTTTTTTCCAATAGCTTTGCTTACTATGCTTATAACCCTACAACATCGAAACAAACACCACAGAATTAATATAACAAAGAATAAAAACAAAAGAAAGCAATAAAGTTGGGTTGCCTCCCAACAAGCGTCTAATTTAACGTCGCGGCACGACGTAGGGCCTCGCTTACTCATCATTGAGTATAACGTTGGTCTTCTCACAATCAATTATTCCTCTCTAATAGTTCTTGACTCTTTGTCCATTCACTAAAACTTTCTTTCATTATTTAAAGCACACGACTCAATTGCACCATAAGGAGTGACTCTCACCACCTCAAACGGTCCTGACCATCTAGATTTTAACTTCTCAGGAAACAGCTTGAGCCTAGAATTAAACAATAATACATGTTGTCCTGGCTCGAAGTGACGTGGCTTGATACGCTTGTCATGCCATCTTTTCGTTTTCTCTTTGTAAAGCTTAGTATTTTCATAAGAGTGCAGCATGAACTCATCTAACTCATTCAACTTCAAGAGTCTCTTCTCACCCCGCGGCTTCAATGTCCATATTCAACTTTTTAATGGCCCAGTAAGCTTTGTGTTCAAGTTCAACAGGCAAGTGACATGCCTTACTATAAACGAGCTTATACGGTGATGCCTCAATTGGCGTTTTGTATGCAGTTATATGTGTCCACAAGGCATCATCTAACTTTGCAGCCCAATCCTTTATATTCACACTCACCGTCTTCTCTAAGATTTGCTTTATTTCTCTATTAGACACCTCAGCTTGTCCACTTGTTTGAGGATGATATGTCGTCGCACCTTTATGACGGACTCCATATTTAGCTAGAAGGTTATTCAACAACCAATTGCAAAAGTGTGTCCCTTCATCACTAATCAAAGCACGTGGAGTCCCAAACCTCGAAAATATGTGCTTTTTCACAAACGCAGCTACCACCATGGCATCATTTGTTGGAAATGTGATCGCCTCTACCAATTTTAACATGTCGTCAGCTGCTAGCAAAATATATTTGTTTCCTATGGACAATGGGAATGGTCCCATAAAATCTATCCCCACACATAAAAAATCTTGACCTCCAGGATGTTATTCAAAGGCATCCCATGCCTCTTTGTGATTGTTCCTATTCTCTGACACTGGTCACACTTCTTAACAAATGCATGGGCATCCTTGAATAATGTTGGCCAAAAGAAACTGGATTGTAATACCTTTGTCGTTGTTCTATCACCTCCATAATGGCCCTCATAGGGTGATGCATGACAATCATACAACGCTAATTCGACCTCCTTTTCTGGTATACATCTCCTCATCATTTGATCATCACACTGCTTGTACAAATATGGCTCATCCCAATAGTAGAAGTTCACATCATGCATAAACCTCTTTCTAGCTTCAGATTCAATTTCAAGAGGAAGTGTCCCACTCACCAGATAATTCACATAGTCCGCGTACCATGGGGAGGGTCTTGGGTGATAGCAAAAAGTTGCTCATCAGGAAATACTTCTTTAATTTGGCCACTCTCCACGTGGTCGTGACTTTCCAGCCTTGATAGATAGTCAGCTACTTGGTTCTTTGTGCCCTTTCGATCTATTACTTCCACATCAAATTCCTGCAACAACAAAACCCAGCGTATCAATCTAGCCTTAGATTATCTTTTTTTTTTTGTAAATAGATACCTGATTGCTGCATGATAGGTATGGACTATGAATTTTGGTCCCACAAAGCATGCCTGAAACTTTTCAAAGGCCCACACAACGGCTAACAACTCCTTTCAGTGGTGGTGTAATTCAGTTGTGCATCATCAAGAGTCTTACTCGCATAGTAGATGGAATAGAACACATTGTCTTTCCTTTGGCCTAGCGCTGCCTCAATAGCATGGTCACTTGTATCACACATAAGTTCAAATGGTAAGGACGAATCCGGTGTCGCAATAATAGGGGCAGCCTACAACTTCTTTTTGAGCTCTTCAAATGCCTTCAGGCAGGTGTCATCAAAATTGAAAGTTACGTCCTTTTCAAGCAGCCTGCATAAACGAGTAGAAACTTTTGAAAAATCCTTTATAAAGCGCCAATAGAACCCTGCGTTTCCCAAGAAACTCATGACACATTTCATAGAAATAGGTGGAAGTAATTTTTCAACCGCCTCCACCTTCACCTTATCAACTTCAATTCTGCTTCTAGACATTCTATGACTCAACATAATGCCTTCCTGCACCATAAAATCCCTAATTCAACACTAGATTTGTTTCTTCACAATGGGCTAACACCTTGCTCAAATTCTTCAAACAGTCTTCATAAGAAGACCCAAAGACTGAAAAATCATCCATAAAGACTTCCACAAATTTTTCCACTATATCGGTGAAAATAGCCATCATGCATCTCTTGAAAGTAGCTGGTGCATTACAAAGACCAAACAACATTCGTTTGAAGGAGAAAGTTCCATAAGGACAAGTAAAAGTGGTCTTCTCCTAATTCTCTAGGCATATGACAATCTGGTTGTACCCCGAATAACCATCAAGGTGGCAATAATATTCATTCCCCGCCAATCTGTCCAACACTTGGTCAGTGAATGCAAGTGGAAAGTGGTCCTTGCGGGTTGCTTTCTTGAGCCTTCTGTAATCTATGCAAACTCTCCACCCCGTCACGTGCGAGTAGGAATTAGCTCATTTTTTTCATTCTCAACCACATTCATCCCTCTCTTTTCAGGCACACATTGCACTGGGCTTACACGGTTGATGTCAGAGATAGGAAAGATGATACCTGCATCGAGCCACTTAACTACTTCCTTCTTCACGAATTCTTTCATAATGGGATTTAATCTCCTTTGCTGCTCAACACTGAGGCGATGTCCATCTTCGAGAAAGATTTTATGCATGCAAAATGATGGATTGATTCCCTTGATGTCAGCAATTGTCCACCCAATAGCCTTTTTATGTTCGCGAAGTACTCTGAGCAGTTTTTCTTCTTGTACATTAGTCAAGATGGATGAGATAATCACTGATAATGTCTCAGAGTTCCCCAAATAAGAATAGCGCAGACGCGCTAGAAGGGGCTTAAGTTCTAGCTTTAGAGCTTCTTCAATAGATTGCTTAGGAGGGGTCAGAGTGACATGCCTGTCCAACTCCTCAAATATCCCAAACCCATGGACATAACTGCAAGTGTCAAGTACTTGCTCAATTTCTCCCATCATCTCATCTTCATTATCTTCTTCATCCCCAATCAAAGCTCGTTCAAGAGGATCTGCGGGGCTCAAATAAGACACCAATGGAGTAGCATTACTTTCCATCACATAAATCATGGATAGCTCTGCATAGTGGGCTGGTGATCTGAGTGCTTTATACACATTGAATACCTCCACTCAATCACCGCTCTCATCGTCATATTTCCTTCACATACATCAATAATAGCTCGGCCCGTGGATAAGAATGGACCCCCCAAAATAAATAGGACTTCCTGATCAGGCTCGTAGTCCAAGATAATGAAATCAACAAAAAATATGAAAGAACCCACTTGAACTAACACATATTCAATCACTCATTCAGGATGAGCAAGGGACTGATCAACCAACTATAAGATTATCGTTGTTGGTCGAGGCTCACCCAACCCCAACTGTCTGAACACAGATGGCGGCATCAAATTGATGTTTGCTCCAAGATCACACAAAGCTCGCCCGACTACATGCTTACTAATCGAGATTTGGATAGTGAAACTATCTGGATCCTTCAATTTCTGAGGTAGTTTGCTTTGGATTCTAGAGCTACATTCCTCAGTGAGTGCCACAGTCTCGAATTTAGTCAACCTCCTTTTATTTTCTACTATGTCCTTGATGTATTTTGCATATTTTGGTACTTCTTGTAGGATGTCTAACAGTGGAATATTTATTTGCACTTGCTTCAAAATATCAAGAAACTTTTTATACGCGACATTATCCTTCACTTTTTGCAATTTTTAAGGGAATGGAGGTGGTGGAATCGCAACTAATGGTGGAGGTTTCTTAGCCACCCCCTTTTCAGCTGGCTTCTCTAACTCCTTTGATTTTTATGATTCTAACTCAATAGTGGTCGGATCTTCATTAAAGGTCACTTGTTTTCTCTTTTTCGACTGGACTTCTTCTAACTGTCTCCCATTCCTCAATGACATAGCATTAATAAATTCCTTAGTGTCGCTCGGAAGAGCTCCAACTGGTCGAGTAATTTGGGCACTGGCAAGTTGTCCCATTTGGCGCTCCAAATTTCTCATTGTTGCGGCTTGGGCGTTCTGGTCAACCATCACTTTCTTTATCATCTCTGTTGTGTGGGCTTGCTGGTCAGTCATCAATTTCTTCATCATTTCCTCAATGTGACTTGTTGAATTTGCCTGTTGTTCAGCCTGAGGTGGTCTATATTGTTGTTGAGATGCTGTGGCCGGTATTGATTTTGAGCACCTTGGTTTCCACCTTAAGAGAAGTTTGGGTGGTTCCATCAATTGTGATTGTAAGTATTCCCATACTGGTTTGTCTGGCCCCTATTTGCATTATCTAGTAAGCAGACAGACTCTGGATTAACTGGGCATAAGTCGCTCGTATGACCCTCTCCACATACTTCACAAAACAATTGAACATGTTGCACTGGTTGAGCTTGTTGCTTTTTAATAACCAAGGTCATTTAATTGACTTGGTTGGTCAGTGTGGAAATCTGCGATGATAATGTTGAGATGAAATCTAACTCGAGAACCCTTGTAGAATTTTGCACTATGTGTCTTCCCATATCTCCTTGCCAATCTGGATTGCTTTTAGAGAATTTGTTCAATAATGCATATATTTCATCAAAGATTTTCTCCAACGCTTGACCTCCAGCTGCAGCATCTACCACAATTTTTGTCTCAAGATGTAGCCCTTCTATGAAAGTGTGAGTTAACACTTCATTTGTCTGATTGGGATGAAGACAGTCTCTGAGTAACCCGTTGAACCTCTCCCAAGCTGAGTATAAAGACCCCCCTGATTTCTGTTTGATGGCGACTATCTCACTTCTGATCCTTGCAGTTTTGCCTGAAGGGAAGAACCTTGCTAAAAAATTTCTTGCCAGATCATTCCATGATGTAATAGAATTAGTCGGTTCTGCCTTCAGCCATCACTTTGCTTCGCCCAACAGAGAGAACAGGAAAAGTGTGAGCCTCACATAGTTTGGAGTGAATCCGTTAGTGATGTAAGTATCACTAATCTCCAAGAAATTCAGGATATGTTGTTGTGGATCCTCGTGTGGGAGACTCATAAACTGACCATTCGCATGAAGTAGCTGGATCATGCTCTGTTTCAGCTCAAAGTGCCTAGTGATTCTGGGCTTCACAATGTTGGAGGTGACATTAGCAATGCTAGGCATTGCCACATTTTGAACAACCATTTGTTGCTCCTCTACCATGTTCACAGGAAATTGAACAAGTGCCTAAAGATTATTTGTGTCCCTGGCTTCCCTCAACCTCCTATGAAATGTTCTCTTAGGTTCAGGGTCAAAGCCTTGAAGTCTGTCCTGGCTTATGACCCTGCGCATTCAATAAAAGTTCCTGAGATCAGAGAAACAATAACATTAGACTTTACAAAATAAACAATGAAAGCAAAAACTAGAAAGTAGTCAATATTCAAGTCCTCGGCAACGGCGCCAAAAACTTGTTGGTTCCCCAAGTACACGCAAGTATACGTGGCCGTCAAGTAATAAAGTGACTCGAAAGTCGGATGTCGAACCCACAGAGACTTAGATTAACCGTTAACTAAGCAAACTAAAATCAATTTATTGTCCAAGATGATCAAAAGTTTAACTTTTATATTACAACTACTATTCCGAAATTTAAACACGTAAACATGAGAGATATAGATTCCAGGGTTGTGGTCGGTTTATCCATCCTATTGAATTCGTAATTACACCTGTTAATCCAAATTATCTATGATTTCTAGTTGACCGGATCATTTATATAAATAGCATGTTGCCACAATACTATCTGCATATCCATAATATATCAACTCTATATTCTATGGTCTTGAATCTATCATGAACGAATATAATACAGTATTCGGCTAAGCAAGACTGTTAGGTATATTCCTATCCTAACCGCGAAATCTTTCCCCGAGCTACGGATTCAGAAACAAACTCTCTCCAATTCTACTTAATCTAAACACGGTTTTCCCAAGCATAGCATAGATAGTAAATTGAACTCAACTACTGGCCAAACAATTAAGCAACTATGCACAGAATTAAAGAAACAACCAAAGATGATAACTCGAATTAACGGTAATATAATTAATACATCAATATTCATGACAACCACAACCCTAGAACGCGAAGTTTAGCTCCATATAGACATGGTAACAAAACAACAATTCATCCAAAGAAACGTAAAAATTACTAAGTTTGATGGAAAAAAGATGGAGTCTAATGAATTCTAGCCTCCATGACTACTCCGTGCTTTCCCTAGATCTAAAGTATGTCAAAAGTCCAGAAAATAATGTTTTCCATGTATTTATACCGAGTAGAGTCAGACCTACACGAAATTTCTCTTTCCTAGCCGAAATAGGAAAACTTGCAAACTTTATGTTTTCCATGCGTCATGCAGTGCGTCCCACTATTGCTTTTTCCTGTCAGACCACAAAAAACCCACTCTCTAGACTTTGAAAATTCCTGACAAAACTTTGCACTAATGCGCCGCACAGTGCCTCGCACTGGTGCATTTCTTTAGCAGTTGTTTCTTCCTCGAATTTTGATGTCCAGATTGATCTTCGACTCCCGAACACGATCTCGGCTTAATCCCTTGGGCTTTTACTCAGACTTCAAAGCTCCTAATAGATTGAATTAGTTCCACAACATCTACATAACTCATAATCGCTCCTACAAGGCATAAAACATACAATAAGTACAAAACACTAGCGATTAAAGCTCAAACACAATAAAAGTGCAGTAAATTAGAGTGCGATAAGCGATTAAAATAAGCAATTATAGCCTACCATCAATATCCACCATGGTAACACTAAAGGGTCATTAGTTATTTGGATGAGGATACTAATACAACAACAACAACAACAACAAACGTACGGAATGGGAAGAGGCACACGCCAAGGGGTGTGATATAGACAGCCTACCTAAGTATTTGTGGCTGCCTTCACGGCTCGAACTCGTGACCTATAAGTCATACATAGACAACTTTACCGTTGTTGCAGGCTCCTTTTAGGGATCAAGATACTAATCCTGGTATAAATTTGTAGGGACTATATTTATTTCATATTGTTAGATAAAAACAATAATAAAAAAATGATTTTAAGAAGGCTCGAGGCGTGAGAACGACTTTCCTTAAAGAAGTTATTGCTCGTATACTAATTTGGGAAAAATACAGACGATCTTCTTCAGAATACAACAAGCCATAAAGATACTTGCAGATTTTCTGAATATGTTTGTAGGGAAATTCATGTTTACTTATAGAGCAAACTCAGGCCTTTTCCGAAAAGACACTTTATTTCACTAGCAGATGTGTCTGTTTATTTGAATTTAATATTCAAATAAAATAGATTTTCTGTTATAGAAATAAAAAATAAAATTATTAATTTAACAACGGCCCAAGCCCCAAGTCCAAGTCCAAGTATTTAATATTAATATATATATATATATATATATATATATAAATACTTGCACATACACTTAATAGTGTGTATTCTTAAACAAATA